>JAADWX010000149.1:0-39079 GCA_023336405.1 Globisporangium echinulatum | reverse complement strand
GACGACGCATTGCTCTCCATCTCGCCCGATTGAGGCCGACACTGCATCAATAGATAGCATAGCGCCAGCGTGCGCTTGCTCCTTGCCGCCAGGCAGCTCGTACCACTTTAGGGTCGAGGTCTTGCACGCACTCGACTTCGTCAGTCCATGTCGATCGAAGAGCGCGAGCCGCCACGCGTTCGTGCCAGTCGCGACCGTCGCGGTCGCAACTCGTAGCCACGATGTAACGCAATGCAAAGCCACACAAGCTGCTCGACACGCACAGAACCACTCGATGTGGCGCGCGAGCGACAGCGCAGTTGAGCTCAGCGTCACGCACACACCACAGCTGGCGGCACTGATGACAGGACTGCCGTCCACAACAGTAGCAGCACCAACATCGACCTTCTTCTCCGTCACAGTCACGGTCACAGCGACGTGCGCGCACGACGGACGCGACGGACCGGAGCATTGCGTCGGTGAGACTACGACGCTGCACTTCCCGCTCGAGCAGACCGACTACGACGTCGCACAGTTCGTTCCAGTGTGGCGCACGTTCGGCGCCGGCAGCGCACTCGGTCCGTTCGAGGTCGGACGGATCAAACTGCGCGCACGTCTCGTCGTAAAGCGAACTGTCGAAGCAGCAGTCGCACCAACACCTCGACCCATCGCACCGAACGTCGAGGAAGTACATCACGGACGTGGCCGACCGGCGTTCTTGCCGACCAACTTTGCTGACGCACTGAGCGCAAAGCGCAAGCAGCTCCGAGCGACTGTCGCGCCCGCGAGCGAAGCTGAGCAGTGCAGCATCGACAGTTTGGAGCGGGCAGGACCGCGAGCCGCTGACTTTGACGCCGCTGCATCCAAGCGCATCTTGGCCGAGATCGCTGCAGATGCGACGTTAAGGCAGCTCGACGCTAACCAGATACAGTTCCTCGACCGCGTCGGCGAGGGCGTGTACTCGAGCGTGCGCCACGGACGGCTTGTGTGCGCGATTGGCGACGATTTGCATGCAAACCTGGACGTCGCGGTCAAGGAGTTCCGCTACCAGCACGCGTTTGCGCCGCCGAGTGTGCTCACGACGTTCCGCCGCGAGTACGAACTGCTTGCGCAATGTCGCCGTGAGGGTGCGTGTCACATTGTGCAGTACCTCGGTGTGCTGCTTGCACCGCGCCCAGCGATCGTCATGGAGTTCTTTGCAGCCGGGAGGTGCGTGTTGCGTCTCGGTCGTGGCTCGTTGTTGCGGTGCACTCTAGTCTTTGGCTGGTGCTACTCTACACTGCTGACAATGCATGATACGCTGGTCGCAGTCTTGCGCGCTGCATGCAGGACACAGTGACGTGGTGTATTGTGTCGCTCCTTCAGGTGCGCTCGCTCTCTGTAACTCACAAAAACGTCTGCATGACGTTGTGTGCCATTGAGCTGACGCACAGCAAGCGGCTGACGAACTTGCGTATGTCACTTCAGAAAACGCGAATCGCTCTGCAGGTCGCAAGCGCACTCAGCTGGCTGCACGCCCACGACATTGTGCATCGCGACGTCAAGAGCCACAACATCCTACTTGACGGCCTCGCGTCCGAGTATCCAGTTGCAAAGGTATTGGCTCTAACTGTGTCGCTTTTTTGGCTATGACGCGCTACGTGAGCGACGGGAGGTCGACACTCATACACGTGCTTGCATGTGGGCGTAACTAGATCTGCGACGTTGGAAGCGCTGCAGTGCATCGCGCAGCGCTCGAGCCGCTGTTGATGGACGAAGTTGGCTCATCGGGGTACACGGCACCCGAGATGTTCACGGGCGAGGGGTACGCGAACACGGTTGACGTCTGGAGCTTCGGTATCGTTCTGTGGGAGCTGCTCGAGTCGCCAGCAGTCGGTGGCGATGGTAGTAGCGGCAGCAGAGCCGTGAACCCGTTTCTCGGACTCACAGGCGACGTCTGTGTCGAGGTCGCACGCGCAGGCACACGTCCATTGTGCCGCTTAACCGACGACTCGAGACTACAGCAGCTGCATGCGCTTGTGCACAAGTGCTGGCGCTTCTCGCCTGCTTCGCGTCCGAGCATGGAGCAGGTCGTGTCCGAGTTGGCCGCGATCGCTGATGCGCTCGCGACGCACTGATCAGGATTACTTTGGAAGCTCGAGTGCGACGTGTAGCTGGTGCGCGATGACACTAGCGTGCTCGAGAAGCACTAGTACGTACACCGCCAAAGCGAATCCGACCCATCCGGATCAGACTGTCACAGCTCCTCATAGCTCGTGGCACTCGCATCGCTTGTGAGCAGCACACACAAATCACTGGCTAACACGTCATGCTCGGTTGACTTGATGCTTGAGCTTCCAGCATCAGATCAATGAGCACGCGATCGAACTCAGCACTGTTGTGGCAGCCAGCGGGTTGTGTTTTCGCTTGTCAAGACCAACATTGTTATACATGTTATACCTGCCGAATGTGTTGTTGTCCAATGATCAACCAATCAGGAGCTCAAGAGTGTCCCTAGTTAATGTTACTTTTCTGTGTTATACTATAAATTTCCATGTTATATAAGTATTTTCCAAGATTTTTATCTAGCATTTGATTTTGATTTTTATCCAACTTTTGATTTCGCAATCGTGTTATTACAATTCAGTCATTTGCATTTATTCGCATGTAGTTTTCTGAAGTATACAAGCGTGTCAGTTTGACACGCTTGGTTTGTGTTGGCTTATCGCAAGGGCAACTGATTTGTACCTTGATCAAAGCGTGACCAACAGCAGCGCGGTCAGCAAGTCGAGCGACACAACCGATCGAGCCGCGCACACGACACAACACCTCAATTGCAATGACACCAGCAGCAACTATACCAGCACGAGATGGACCAACAAGCACGGCAGCAGCAGCAACTGGACTCGCTCGATCGAGACGCCCAACGCGTCCTCCTGCACGACGCCTGCAGCAGTGGAGCGACAGAGGTCGTGCGCACGATCCTGATGGAGACCGCAGCAGCAAACGGACCCAGCAACATGACTACGTGGCTCGACGCTCGCGACAGCGACGGCGATACACTTCTGTTTGTTGCCGCGAGGAACGGACACCTAGCAGTCGTGAAGCTGCTCTGTGAAGCAGGAGCGTCCGTCGACGCGCGCATCCTCGGCAACGACACACCGCTGCTGAAGGCAGCAGGTCATGGACACCTCGACATTGTGCGCCATCTCCTTGAGCTTGGCGCTGACGTGGATGCGATCGATGTCATCGGCGTCACGCCGTTGTTGTATGCCGCACAAGAGGATCACGTCGAGGTCGTGCAAGTACTGCTCGTTGCTGGCGCGTCCGTCGATTGCCCGATGCACGATGGCACGACGCCGCTCACGATCGCAGTCATGCACGACCACATCGACGCCGTGCGCGTGCTCTGTGACGCTGGCGCGAACGTCGACTTCAGTGCCGAAGACGCCGACGAGACGCCGCTGTTTATGGCCGTGCGGTACAACCGCATCCGCGCTGCACAGCTGCTGCTCGCGCATGGCGCCAATGTCGGCAAGCCATCGCGTGACGGCTGTATGCCACTGTGGTGTGCGGTGCAAGACGGCAACACGAACGCAACAACGCTGCTGCTGGCGCACGGTGCGAGCGTCGACGCGGCCGATAGCAATCGCGCAACGCCGCTGTACTACGCGGCGAGTAGGAGCTACCTCGCGGTCGCGACGTTGCTGCTCGAGCACGGCGCAACGGTCGACCTCGCACGGCACGACGGCGCGACATCGTTGTACATCGCCGCAGTCGGCAACCACGTCGCGATGCTCAAGCTGCTCTTGCAGCACAACGCCGGACTCGAGTGCGCGCGGTTCATCGGCGACACGCCGCTCTGGGCAGCCGTGAGCTTTGGCTGCGCGGACGCTGCGTGCTTCCTGCTCGCGAATGGCGCGAGTGTCGACGTCGTGACACCCAAGAACGGCCAGTCGGTCGTGCACGTTGCTGCGACGGTCGACAATCTCGACATCCTGCGCGCCGTGCTCGAGCAGAGCGCGAGCATCCACAGCCGCAACAACAACGGCTGGACGCCACTACACTACGCAGCGGTGAATAGCTCGACCGACGCCGTGCAGCTGCTACTCGAGCACGGTGCAGCAGTGGATGAGCGGGCGACCGACGGTGCAACGCCGCTCTATGCAGCAGCGTCCGAGGGGAGTTTTATCGCTGTCGTTGCGCTCACTGCACGCGGCGCCGACGTGAACGCAGCAGCCGACGACGGACAGACGCCGCTCATCGTGGCTGCTAATGAGGGCCACGTCGCTGTCATCCGCGTGCTACTCGACGCGCACGCAGCAGTCGACAGCGCGAGAGACGACGGTGCGACTGCGCTGTACGTCGCGTGTGCGAGCGGCGAGTCGGACGTTGCACGCATGCTGATCGAGCGCGGCGCGGATGTCAAAGCTGCAACGACCGACCAGCAGACGCCACTGCACGCTGCTGCAACGAGCGGACACGTCGAGATCGTGGCGTTGCTGCTCGACAGCGGCCGCGTTCGCGTCGACGCAGCGACTGCGGACGGCGAGACGCCGCTGCTGCTCGCAGCGCGAAACGGACATTTCGAGGTCGTACGCGTGCTGTTGAGTCGATGCAGCGCTGCTGAAGCGGACGCAGCGACGACCGAGGGCGTGACGCCGCTGATCGCGAACGGACACCTCAATGTCGTGCTCAAACCCCTATGCAAGCGCGTTAAAATGAGTGTAAGTACACCGACCGACCACACGGTGCTGTACGAAGCGGCTGCAGCGGGACACGACGCCATCGTCGAGCTGCTGCTTGCGAACGGCGCTCGCGTCGACGTACTTGCGTCAGACGGCACGTCACCGCTGGCTGCAGCGTCGCGTGGGGGCCATCTTGCGACCGTACAGAGGCTACTGGAGGCAGGTACAGTAGTCGACGCAGCCAGCGCGAATGCCGACACGCCGTTGCTCGCGGCGTGCCGGAGCGGTCGTCTCGACGTTGCGCGCCAGCTGCTTGCGGCCGGCGCATCGATCGACTCGGCGAATGGCGCCGGCGAGACGCCGCTGCTTGCAAGTGCAGGCGCTCGCCACTTTGGCGTCGCGTTAATGCTGCTTGAGTGTGGTGCAACGCCGCACGTTCGCGCAGCCGACGGCGAGACGGTGTTGACGCACGCTGCGCGGTCTGGCGACTACAGCGTCGTGTCGACGCTCGTTAAGCGCGGCGCCGTGCGGTTCGACCGCGCAGCAGCTGGGACCGAGAGTCTGTTGCGCCTAACACTGCAGACGCTGCAGGAGCGAGAAGGACAGATGCACGAGTTTGCAACGATGTGGCGCGACGTCGTCGACGCGCTCGTGCGGATCCACAGCCACTACAATGCACATCAGCTTGATGGCAACGGCGGTAGTCGCGACTCACTGCAGCAATTCGTGCTGCTTGTGCTCGACGTCGCGCGGATGACGGACGCGTGTACAGCCGACAGTGTCGTCTCTCGTGTCGTCGCAGCGCGAGCTGTCATGACGCGCTTTCACGACTACTGGCGAGCGATCGTGTGCCTCGAGCGCGTCGTGGGCCTCGTGGACGTACAGCCAGACGACGTTAGTAATGCGATTGCGAGCGACTGCACGTCAACGACGTTCAAGAACGCGCTTGCAGACCTCGTTCAGTCGTTCTCAGTGTCGCTCCACGACGTCGAGCAGCTCGAAACGCATCTGAGTGACGCACCCGAGCACGTCGAAGCGATCGCGCTGCTCGAGCGCGAGATCCGCTTGTGCCAAGCCGACGAGAGCCGTAGCGCTGCGATGCTGACGCTGCTGCAACACGCCTTGGACTCTGTGCAGGCGACACAGCCAAGCGCCGACTTGCAGTCCGTGCCGCAGTGGTTCATCCCTCCACGCAACCTCAAGCTCGAGCTTGGGACGACCGAGTCGAGTAGCTTGGAAGACGGCAAGGCTTCGCGATGCGTAAGTGCCACGTGGCTCGGCGCGCACGTGAACGTCAAGCAGTTTGCGAGTGTCCCAAGCACGTTCGCAGACGTCATGACTGCGTGGTACGGCGTGCGCCACCCGAACGTCGCGCCGATCTATGGCGCGTCGCACGTGCGCGCGCCGTACTCGGTCGTGCTGGCGCCAGGAACGACCACGAATGTGCGCGAGCACTTCGCAGCAAATGTCGACGAAGATGACCCGCAAGGCGCGCTGTGGCCTTTGTTCCTCGACGCCGCGCGCGGACTCCAGTACCTGCACACGCGCGGCATCTTCCTCGCCGACCTGCGCTGCGCGCACATCCAAGTCAGCTCCGATGGATCTGCTAGGATCAACGTGTTTGGTGGCGCTGAAGTCCTCGAGTCGAAGCAATCAGCGGTTGCCAGTACAAGCGAGTATGCGATCGACGCTGTGCGCTGGCGACCGCGTGAATGTACGTTTGGCGACGCGCCGTCGAGCGCCTCGAACGTGTACGCACTCGCAATATGCATCCTCGAAGCTATGACGAACGAGCGACCGTGGGGCGCCAACCAGAGCTCGGAGAACGTCGCGCTCACCAGTTGCATTGGGTACCGCCCGGATCACCCGGCACGCTGCAGCGACTGGGAGTGGAGCTGGATCTGCAAGATGATGCTCGATGACCCCTCGATGCGCCCGAGCATCGCCGACGTTGTTGAGCTCATCGAAGGCTTTGTACGGCCGGCACGACAGCAGCCACAACAGGTCACACACGCGAGTGCAGCAGTCGACTGTGAGCGAGCAACAGCAGTCGAACAATCGCTCGAATCGACGATCCCACTGCACGAGCTCGAGTGGAACCACTCTGAAGCGTCCAGTGAGCTGTGTCGCGCGACGTGGCTCGGCACGCCCGTGCTCGTCCAGTCTGTCGATAACGATGACCTCAGCTGCGAGACGGTCACGCACGCGCTGCGCCACCCACACGTCCTCGAACAGTATGGATGGACCGACAGTCGCGACAGTCGCTACGTTGTGTACGAAGACGCAAGGAACGGGACGCTCACGAACTACCTCGCGCGTCTTAGTGGTCGTGACGGCGCAAACTTATGGCGCTTGCTGTACGAAGCAGCGCTGGGCCTGCAGCACCTGCATGACCAGCACGTCGTGCACACCAACATCACGTGCAGCAGCATCGTCATTGACAGCAATGGCGTCGCCAAGCTCGCGCGTTTTGGCTCAGCCAAAGCAGTTGGATGGCAGTGGCGCTCGCCCGAGCACATGCGCGGTGACCAGCAGACGCGCGTGTCCGACATCTACAGCTTTGGCATGTGCATTCTCGAAGCCGCAACGGGCCACGCACCGTGGCACGCCGTGTCGAACGACATCAACGACGTGCGTCGCCGCGTGCTCCAGGGCGAGCTGCCGCCTCGACCCGATAGTCTGAGCGCTCGTCACTGGCGCCTGATCGAGATGATGTGTGCGTTCGCGCCGCAGCAACGCGTGACGATCGCAACGGTCGTGCAATGGCTCCATGCGTTTGCATATGAGTAGGTCGTCGTTGTCGTCACGAGACGCCAACGCTCTCACGTCGTTTACCGTGCTGTATGCTCGGTCTCTCTCTCTCTGTGGATATGTATATACATATGTATGTGTATGCATACACTACGACATCACTACGACACACGGCCGTGGCTCGCGCCTGTTGCCATCGAGGACGCACCTGGCGCGACAAGCGTCTGGATGAGCTTCCGCAGCGCATTGAGCTCTTTCTGATCGACGAGGTCGAACGCCGTGACAAACAACACGAAGCGCTTGAAGCAAAAGTTGAGGTGCGACTCGGCGTGGAGCGCCGCGAAGCTCGCGACGTGGCTGTGGTACATGTGCGCGTAGACGCGGAAGAGGCGCTTGAGCACGACCGCTGCATCTCGTAGGAACGTCGCGGGGTCCTTTGCGCTTGCACCGTCGAGTGGGAACACAAGCGGGTCGTCGAGCTGGCTCTGGACCCACGCGAGCAGCCGATCGACGTACGCGGGCGCAGCGAGCGCAAGCGGCGCGACCTGCTGCTTGCCATCGGCCCACAGGTACGTGTAGCACGGTCCAGCCGTCATCTGCGGACACGTTGTAGCGGTACAAAACTCGGCGATCGTGCCGTACAACAGACTGATCTCGTTGAAGAAGTCGACGACGTGCACCGCGACCCACTCGGTGAGCTCATAACCCTCGGGCAGCTGCACGCACTCGGCGACGTCGAGGCCGGTTGCGAGCGAGTCCTTGATGTGGCGATGGACGTCCCACGTGCGCGTGCCAAACGCGTGCTTCTTGCGCGGACATACGCTCCGGTCTTCGCTCAGCACGTGCTGCGGCAGGATGCGGATGCCGGCAGTTGCAACGACAACGTCATCGTCGATCGGCGGCGTGAGCGCGAGCGGTGCCGTGTTAGTGTCTACGTCCTCGGGCTCGGACGGCGCAAGCGTCTTGGCGTCGTCGCGCGTCGCTGCTGCTGATGTGGCTGGCGCGCAACGCGCAGCCTTGAGCGTCTCGATGCGCTCGTGCAACTCGCGCGCGTTTGCTTCGAGGCGCTTGGCAGCGAGCGCCTGTGCGTCCAGTAGGATCTGCATAGCAAGTGGACGAGTGAGCGCGTCAGTAAACAGCTGTCTGTGTGGGGCGCCCCATCGTAACGCCATTGCACTCACGCACACACCTTCTCGACCGAGTCGCCGAGCAGATCGCTGAGGTCGCGCGCGAGCAGCCGCGCAATGTCGGCGCGCACTTTGTCGTCGATCTCCCGGAAGCGCACGGCAGCGGCGACTTGCTTGGCGCGGTTCTGACACATCGTCACCAAACGTCAAGCGACCGTCGTAGTACGAACGTCAGTGACCTGACGTAGTAGCGTAATGCAACCTTAACAATCGAACGCAGCAACGAAGTGTACCCGCTGCAGCCGCGCACTCTCATAGCGCGTCGTGGACTGGATCTCTTCGATCTTCTTGTCGTACCGCGCCTTCACGACGAGCGCGCTGTTGCGGTGCTCACAAAAGACCTGTTGCCGTCGCGCGAGCGATGCAAGTACGTTGCGTCCGTCAGCACACAACACATCACAAAACAGAGCAAGTACGGGCGTGTCTGTCAGTGTGCAAACGTCTGGTGTTACTGCAAAGACACAGCACCGCACCTTGAGCTGCGGGATGTCGGCCAAGATCGCCTGCAGTGGCGCGATCGTCGACGTGCGAAATTCGGCAATGAGCGGGATCCAGCTGCTTGCGCCTGCGTCCTGTAGTGTTCACATGCAGTGCGTGTGAGCAATCTGTCTGTCTATCTGTCGGTCACACAGGTCATACACACACTACACCCAGACGAGCGCGCTACCTGCTGCTGCTGGTCGTACTGCAAAAGCGACTCGACAGCACCGCCGTACATGTCCTGCAGTCCACTCCCCAAGCTCTTGCACGAGAACGAGACCTCTGCAGCATTCGAACGCATACAAACGGACTTGTCAAGCGCGAGGTCTCGCTGTCGATGCATGCATCTGTCTACCCATACACATCGAGAAAAGCACGCGCACCAGTGATCGCCTGGCAGTGCCGCGACAGCACGTTGATCGCGCTCTGGAGCCGACCTGGAGTTGTATCCCAGCAGATCACATACATGCAGACACACGTTTAGTTCCTGTGCGTACACTTGCGACGGTTGCTGTTGCTACGCATAGCAGACACTGACCTTCAAAGTCCTCGAGCCGCGACACGAGTTGCGGAAACCCCGATGCGTCCTCGTCGTGCGCACGGCTCGACGCATCGCTGCTCTTGGGAGTGTCGGTCGATGCAAGCTGGTTCGCAGCAGAAGTATTAGCAGCAGTGTTGTTTGTGTGTGACGTAGAGCTGCTGCCACCGCTAGAGAAGAGCTTGCGCAGGAGCATCGTTGGCGTGCTGGAAGGTGGTGGCGCGTCGAGTCTTGAAGTGTGACGTTTCGAGCTGTTGCGTGGTTCAGAAGCGTGGAAGACACAATAATACGATTCACTGCGATCACTTTCGATCGTAACCAGTTACATCTTGATGTATATATGTGTAATTCCACTTTCGATTTCATTTTGTCAATCAAGTGAAATCTCAATTGACCCAACACCAACAAGCACAAGGTGCTGATCAAGAAATGCTCCCGCAGCGCGTGGCGAGTGCGACGCCGCGCTCGCACATGCAGGCGACAGCACCATGGAAGCAAATAGCGCTCTACGCGCTTGCAGCGTTCGCAGGCGTCTATACGCTGCGTTTCGTGTACAGCAAGTGCGACACGCGCACGCACATGGCGGAGCTGCTCACAAAGACGACGGCAGTCCTCAAGGCACACGACGTCGAGTATTGGCTCGACAAGGGCACGCTGCTCGGCGTGCACCGTGACGACGGACTCATTCCATGGGAGTACGACGTTGACTTGGGCGTCATGAACGCGACGTGCAGCGACATCTCGGCGCTCAAGAGCGAGTTTGCAACGCTCGGACTCGTCGCGTACGACCGCTCGGACTACATCCCGCACAAGGTCAAGCTCACGTACGACACGGAGAACAGCCACTTCTACTGGTCCGACCCGTACATGCACGACCCGTGCATCCGCGTGTACGACGTATATGACGTATCTACGTGGGTCGACATCTACTGGTACGTCGAGCTGAACGCAACGCAGGTAGCAGCCAAAGGCACCGACGTGCTCGTGCCACCCGGCTACGACGGCAATTCGAGTCTGCTCTGCTGCTCGGAAGGGCTACAGGAGTTCACAAACCACATGTGCTGCGGCGGCTGCGTGCCGCGCGCGTCCGTGTTTCCACTGACGAAGACTCATGTAGCTGTACCAGACGGCGTCCAGTCGACTCAGGAGCAGTTTGTACCGAATGCGATACCCGAGTTCCTCCAGATCCAGTACGGTCGCAACGTGCTCGCGTCGCGCGAGATCAAGGGCTGGAAAGGCGTTGTCTGTGGCTTTTGGACGCATCCGCTGCTGTTTGCTGTGCATGTCACGACGCTCGTTGGTGTTGCGTTGCTGCTTGCAGTCTGGTACCGCCGCGGTCGCACTGCGCAGCACAAACCACGCAGTCTATGAGCATGTGAAGTGATTGCGATGAATGCACAACAGATACATAACGAAATAGGGAGAGACTGATGCCGTATGATAGTGTCGTTGCACACACATTGCACTCGTAGTGACCAAAATGCCATAACCACCACCAAGGTCGAATAAGAAGAGAAGTTTCTTAGCTGCTGTGACTGCGATAGTGGGTTCTGTGGTGCAAAAAAGATTGTCTGACTCGTTCGAATGGAGAGATTCAATTGCGTGTGTAGATTCGAACGAGTCGTTTCGCTGTCGAAAACCCAAGAGCTGCAGGATGCTGGCGTGCCTGTTGCTTGCCACTTGTGAATTTGCTCCGTGTGCGACAAGCGACTCGGACAACCATTCGCACAGCACACGCAACGACAACTGCAGTTGGCAACTACCAACTGGGTTGACTCGCCGTCTCAGCAGCAGCAGCAGCAGCAGACAACAGACAACAGACAACAGACAGCAGTAACACAGTCGCAAACAACCAACAAAAACCGCAAGCAGGTCAAGACACGACTGCAGCGATTTGTTGGATCTCGAAAAGCTGCGCTAACGAAAAGACACGCAACGCGAGAGACGATCTGGTACGATACGATGGATCGTTCGATGGTTTTCGATCGGCGCTTGTGCTCGCGCCTGCATGCTCACATAGTACACTGTGCGCTTGTGTTGCCAGTTGCGATCGTGCACAAAGCGACGCACAACACATCCATACTGCACACACGTAGGTCTTGAGTGCATGCCGTGCCAAACAACAATGGACGACGAATTCGCGAGCATCTCGCCACGCGCACAGCTCAAGCGTGCGACGCATCGGTACACGCGCATGACGCGCAAAGAGTCGCCGAACGAAGCGAAGCAGCGCATCAAAGGCGAGATGCACCTCACGCGCGAGCTCATTGACTTTGACGTCATCAAAGGGTATGTCCACTGTGCTGTGCTCTATCTACTTGACTATCATGCATGCCGATGATTCACTCTGCGTCGATGTCCTACATACAGCTCGGCGTTCTTTCACACAAAGCCGTCGAACCACGACAAGAAGCTCGTGAAAGAAGGCTTTCGGCGCGTGCTCTTCCTGCCGTTCCACGCAGCGTTCTGGAAGCAAAAGGTGCGTTGGCTGGTATCTACACAGCCTCCAACGACTGTCTGATCACTGCCCTATCTAACGCCAGCACTGTTGCATGCACTAGCCGTACTTTTACGAAGGCGCGACTGCGCTGTACCTCTTGCACGCTGTCTGCATTGGTTTGTACCTACTGAAGCCAGCGAGCATGGAGGTCATGAGTTCGTTTGAAGTCGCGTGTCCGATCGTCTTGCTCGCGCTCGTTGCGATCGGCTACGGCCGCGTGACGAGCACGCTCCAGGCCGATTTGGACGACGACGCCGAGCCAGCAGCGATCGCAAAGCTCGTGTCGCCGAAAGCGAGTGGCGTCGGTTCTACGGCCACGAGTACAGCGAACGACATGATTGCTGCAGCTGCTGCGCCGTTGCTCGCGCCGTTGCTCTCGAGTGCGAGCTCGGGCATTGGCTCGGACCTCGCCGAGTCGGAGAACTCGGAAGGTACCGACAGCGACGAAGACAGCGGGAACTCGTCGTCGTCGTCGTCGAGCGACGACGCGCCGCCGCACAGCAACCTGTTTACATCGCCTGCGCAGTCGGCTGCGCCATCGCCACTCAACGTACGCTCGCGCTTTGAGCTGCTCGTGTCGACGTGCTGTAAGCCCACGACTCACGCTCTGTATGTTTGTATGTCTATGTGTGACTTGCAGTTCATGCCACCGACGACGCCGCGCGCGTTCTTTGAGCGCGAGAGCGACCCGTTTGCGCGCCGTCGCGTGACGGTCTGCGTCTGGGAGAACGGCGAAGCGAAGAAGCGCGCGATGTCGATCGCCGAGCTGCGCAACGCGATCCTCACCAGGGTACGTGCGTGTTCACATGGACTACTGACTATCCCATGTCGCGGTGTGACTCATGCACTGTTGTTGTATGTGTGAATGCATGGACCGTTAGGTCAAGGCGACGCCGCCGCGCATGGCGTACCGCAAGATCGCGCACCTCGCAGCGCTCACGCTTGCTGTTGTGCCGATCGTGTTGCGCGCCGTGATCAAGTGCCACGAAGTCGAGTGCTTTAGCCGCATGCAGGAGCCGCTCGAAGCGATCTACGTACGTGCTGCACTGGACTGCATCTGCTCTGGTATGCGATGTCCTCTGTGTCGTGTGTTGTACTAACTGTATGACACTCACGACTGCTTCTACTGTGCTGTGTGCATCACATTAGTGGCTTTCGCACGCACACTACGAACTGTCACCGAGCCGCCTGTTTGCCCGTGCGCTCGCACTGCCAGTCGGTCCAACGCTCGTCGCACTCTCGTGCATGCTCTGCACGTACACGCTCGCGTTTGTCATCTTCTCAGCGCTCGCCGACGCTGAAGTGACGTACCACCGGCGCTTCCTGTACGTTCTTTGTGCTCTACTGTCTGCGCTAACATTGACGGAACATCGAGTCGCTCACACGTGTGTGGCTGTGACTGTGACTCTCTATCCTATAGCTACGCCAAATGCTTTACAGCGCTGACGTCGTCGCGCCGTTCGCGGCTCATGAAGCTGCCGCACTTTCGCCTCAAGAACGTCGTGAACATCAAAGCGTGGATCGCGCTGCGCGGTGGCCGCACGTGGCTCAAGCGCCAGGGCCGCCAGCGCGCAGCCGACGAGATCGTGTCGACGTCGTTCCTCATCAACCTCGTGCTGCTCGTTGTCATGGGCATGCAAGCCGTGTCGGAAGGTACTGGCGGCATCCAGCAGCAGAGCCTCATTCACGTCGAAGTGACGATGTGGTGCCTCCTCGCAAGGTGCGTACGAGCGTGTACTGCAGACTGTATGTGTTCTGTAGTGCTGACACGTGTCTCGCTATCTATCTATCTGTTCAGCATCTTTATGCTGCGCTTTATGATGCTCGGGTCGAACATCAACAAGAAGTACCAGAACACGTCGCTGCTGCTGACCGAACAGGTTTGTACAGTCGCACAGGCACATGGCGTCTGCGTTTCGCTGTAGCTAACGCGTCGTCTGTCTGTATGTTGGCACATGGCGTCGTAGATGAATGTGTACTTGCGACTGCTCGCGAAGCCGCACAAGAAAGAAAAGCTGCTCGTGTCGAACAACGTGCTCAAGCTTGCGAGCAAACTGCTAAAGGTACGAACGGCACTCGTTGGTGCTGGCGCGTTTGACTGTTGCAAGTGATCGCTGATACTCACGAGTTGTATGTTAATAGGAGCTCAACTCGCCGAACAAGGTCTCGGGCCTCACGATGAACCCGCTGCTGTACAACGTCACGCGCGTCGTCGTGCTCTCGGCGTTTTCGTCCACGGCGTCCGAGTTCTTTGGCTTCAAGCTCAAGGTCTGGAAGTTGAAGACCATGTAGAGCCAGAGAGACAGACTCGTCAGTTGATCTAGCTATCGCTGTTCTTCCGCGATCTGGTACCAGCCACCTCATCATAGACCCATTTTACCTTCATTTTGTGTTCATGTCGTATCGCCAGTCTTGTCATACTCGTCTTTCGAGTCACTTGTAAATTTGCACTTGGCACTCGCAAGTAACTTGCCACGTGCAGGCTGCAACAACCAACTGAAGATCGTCTACCTTTCACCACCATTGTGCTGCGTGCAATCCTCGCCATACAAACGCAACATCGTACAGGTCCTATCAGTGACCACAGACCGATGTCGACAGCAACAAGCGACAGAGTCGAAAGTGATAAATAATCGGTCTATTGTACGAACTCGCTCGCTCTCTCTCTCTGTCTTTGACTGAGCGCGCCCATGGCTTCTGTTCGCCATACACGCGCTCATTCACATACACACACTCAGTCGCTCTCACTCAGAAGCGCGGCATCGGGAACTCGCGCGACGTGCGCAGCAAAAGCGATTCGAGCTTCGACGGCTTTGTCGGGGTGATCGGACTGCGGTCGACGTTCGCGTCCGCGACACCGAGCACTTCAGGCGCGTCCGCAAACGTGACGCGCGCTGCCGTTGCCTTGCGCTTTGGCTTTGGTGACGCGGGCGCCGCGACAAACGGCTGGAACGTGTCGAGCATTGCGTGGTCGATCTTGAGGCGCTGGTACTTGAGCGTGAAGCGCTTCATGTACGAGTCGGCGGCCACGAGGAACGGCAGCGCCTCCTCGGGTTTGTTCTCGTGCCAGAGCTGCGCGCCGCGGTCTTTCGCAATCGCCATCGCTTTCCAGAGCACCGCAATGTCGCGGCTCGATGCATCAAAGCCTGGCAGCAGTGGGAACTCGCTCGTGTCGCTCGCGTCGCTTGGCCGTGCGACAAACAGCGTCTCGTGCGCCTGGATCGTCGCCATCGTCCACATGTGCGTAACTTCCATCTGCATCGTCTCGCGGCGCTCGGCCTGTGCCAACAGCTGCACCATGCGCGTGCGTGCAAGCTCTAAAAACCGCACGCATGTGTCCGACTCGTACACGCCGAGCTCGTGGAGGATCGCGAGCTCTTTGGCGATGCTAAACAGACTCCGCTCCATCACGACGCTGTTCATGTCGGACGCCCACGCCTCCATGAGCATCATCTTGAGCTTGAGCTGGAGCGACAAGCCCATGAGGCTCCGGCCGAGGATCTCGGACGCCTCATCGCAGCTGCTGCTGCTGTCGTCGGTCGACAGCGCAGCAGGCGACGTCGGCGACCCCGCGTCGTAGTTGGCTGTGAACGCAGCGTCGACTGCGACTGGATCGTCGTCATTGGTGTTGTTGTTGCCTGTTGCAGCCGTGACGCCAGCAAGTGCGAGCGGCAGTGCCAAGATCTTGGCGTCATCGATTGGCTCGATGCAGCGGCGGCGCTTCTTGGACGTGCTCGCAGTCGCTGTTGTAGGTGCAGTCGCGTCGAGGAAGAAGCGCGGGACGCTCGCAGTTGGCGCTGTTGCTGCGACGGCAGCAGGGGACGGCGGCGCCAGCACGGTCGTCATCTGTGCTATTAACTAACTAGTTGTATGTATTCGTGATTCTGTGGGTCTGCGAGCGAATCGAGACCGAGACAATGCACGTGCGCACGTGAGGGCGAGAGCTGGAATGCTCCTGGACTGCTAACACCCACACCGACGATGGCCATTTCCAGCGTGAGAGGCAAATCAAGGCAAAGCAAGCCACAGCGCAAGCCGGAGTCGAGACAGTGAGCGGCTGACAGATGCAGCAGGCAGTTGCCGCGGTCTCTACAAAAGCCAGCGCGATCGCCCTTTTCGTTCACAGCACATACAAAAAACAGGTCAGTTGCTGCCCTTGCCCTAGCGCGCAGAATGCAGAAACGGACCTTTTGCAAACCGACTCACAGCATGATGCAGCTTCTCGCGCTCTTTTGGCCTTTGGCTGCATCATGCAGCATCCTGCATCAACCTGTTCAGCCGCTTTGCTCCTGCTCGATTGTTGCTGTCTCCGCCTCGATTGACATTGCGATCCAAGCTTACGCGAGTGTGCGAGAGTGTGTTGGACATCTTGCGCTAGTTGACACAATGCGATTGATTCAGCAGCTGAAAGATATGGATTATGAATGTAAAAATCCAACAAGTCACGATCTGTTTTCGCTCGGATGTCGCTCGCCAAACGGACAGCAAACAAATACGAGCGAACTGGTCGGAGGGTTGGACACCAGCGACGCACTGCAAGCACTCGCTTGACAGACGCCTCATGCGTGACGCGGCAACAACAGCGGCAGCAACGGGCCCTTTCTTCCTCCAGCGCGCGCTCGCTTTCGAAGCGCTGAGACTCCATGTGGCTCGATTCGCTGCGCACTGTTTGCTGTTTGGTGTTGTCCTCACCATGACATCCCAACGACGACATGGAGTCGGCAGCGAGAGGTCGATAGACAGCCCTATAGCGCTCGTTGGACTGGATCGCTCTTGCTGTAATGCCAGCTCGACTTCCTCCAAGCTGGAGCAAAGTTGGAGGAAAAGGCGCTTGCTCGAACCGTCAGTCTGTCAACTGTACCAGCAATGCTGGTCGATCCTGGCGCCAAGTAGGACGCCAGCAGTCGCCACGGCTGCACGCAGGCATGAAAGGCCCTGCTACTAAAGCTGGTATGAGCGAGCCTGGCGCCATCACTGTAGAGAGCGTGTGCACATAACTCACAGCGAACGATCACCCGGCAACCACGTCGGCAACATGACCGAACAGGTAGGCAAGCAGGTCAGTAAGCGAAACTCGAACGGCAACGTCGCAACAGAAAGGGTAACGCACGGCGTGGAAAGCAGCTGGTTGCTGCGCAAATCACCTTCAGTGCGTTAGCCAACGCCGCACTCAGACGGTCTGGTCGCCGCGTTGCGAGCCGGAGCCACGCACACTCGACGCACAAGGTGGTTCGCACTGTTATCTGCAGCACACAGAGCCCGAGCCAAGCACAGTGCAGCGATCGGTCACCTGCGAACGAGCGAGAGCGAGAGCCAGGATCGCAACACGAGCACGATGGAGACCACATGGCTGGGAAACAATCATCTCTGATCCCGGAACGCGGGTCAAGCACACCCGATGTAGCTGCTGGTGCTGTGTGCACATGGTGAAGCTCGTGGATGGATCCCCGAGCCTCTTGCGCTCGCGCCACGTGTAAAAGCCACGCGTGATGGAGCAATAGCAGCAGCAGTAGCTTACAGCGTCAACTGAATGTCTGCGCCTCTGCGCTTTGCTCCATTCCGATGTGCTCAGTTCTTCCTACTCAGGACTGATCTCGACTGAGCGAACGCATGAACGCGTCAAAGCTCTTTCACACAGCGATCATTAGGAGGCAGGACAGACGGATGGACAGCCAGACACTCGGACCTGGTCCATGAGAGGCGAGACGTGAGAGGGGCGGGGCCGAGCGGCGCTGCGTTGGCAGACAGAGGCGAGCGAGTAATGTTCACACAATGAGCGAGTGAGCACCGAAGTTGCCTCTGCTGGCGTGACTGACCAACAGAGTCAGATTCGGACAGATGTGTCTCTGCAGTCGAGCGAGTTTGTCCATTTGGCATCGAGAGTCGGAGCAACGTACAGTTCGCGCCAGCTATTCGAGCGCCTCACCACCACTGGTAGCCAGCCAATCCGCACTAGACCTACACATCGGCATTGCGTGTTGCAATCAGACGGACACGCAAGCGCCGTCGACAGAGGCAAACGCAAACAAGCAAACAAGTCAGTCAGTACTCACTGCACCAATGGAGCCATCTTCTCGCAAGCCAGTGTGGAGTGCTAATGGCTGCACCTGCCAGACAGCATGCACTTCAACAGAAGCTGAAGCGCAGTTCGCAACGTTCGGATCTGGTCTATTCATAGAGCGACGCACTGTGAGGCAAACTTGGACGCGATGAAGAAGCAGGAGCGAGTGCGTGCGGTCGAGTAGAACCAATCGAGCATCGACAGCGAGCGCGCGCCACTCTTCTCGAGACCATTGACCGCAGAACGACAGGTGCAATGCAGACGCAGCTTGAGAGCCTACGCGTCCACGTGGTCGTCCCAGAAGGAGCTGGTGCGAGCGGATCCGCAGCGCTCAAGAAACAGCAGCAGCAGTGCGAACACGACGAGCACAGCGAGCGCGATGATGCGCGACCGCTCCCAACGTCGCCCATCGCGTTCCCGATGCTCCCGATCGATCGCTATGGCTTCCTCATCACCGACAAGTGCGACGCTGTGTGGTCTCTCATTTGTTCCACTTCGCACTACACACATGTGTCAAACTATCCACGCTCATCGCTGGCATCCATCGACGTGCTTGTACCTGTACATGTGCATGTCCGAGCAGACGCTACAGCATGGGCACGCAAGACAGCGCTCAGAAGAGCGACGCTGCGTGGCTCGAGAACCGCCGCACACAAAAGTGGGTCAAGATGATCGGCAAGCAGCTCGAGGACTGGGAAGTGTACGTGTCCAATGCTTACAGCAGATCGCACGTAGTGCAGTACACTCGGCCGTCGACTGACCTGCAGTCGTCACGCCACTGCTACCCTTTATCTACACAGTTGCCAGCTCAAGAACGCGGCCGTGCTCAAGAAGCGCATCCGCAAAGGCATCCCCGAGGCGCTCCGTGGTCGCGTGTGGTGCCACCTCGCCGGCTCGACGCAGATGCTGATCAACAACCCGGGCGTGTACCACGAGTTCCTCCAGGCCAAGACCGCGCCGTGCGAAGAGACGATCGCGCGCGACATTGGCCGGACGTTCCCCAAGCACTACCTCTTTAACGACCGCGCGTCGCTCGGGCAGTGCGCACTCATGAATGTGTTGCGCGCATACTCGCTGCACGACCCCGAGGTCGGCTACTGCCAGGGCATGGGCTTCCTCTCAGCCATGTTCCTCAGCTACATGCCTGAGGAGCAGGCGTTCTGGCACCTCGTTGCGTGCCTAAACCACCGGCGCTACGACCTCGCAAACCTCTATAGACCGCGCATGCCCAAGGTCCCGGAGCTCATCTTTGTCTTTGAGAAACTGTTAGAGCAACTCGTGCCGCTCGTCGCGAAGCACCTCGAAGCCGAAGGGCTCCACCCGACGATGTACCTCACGCAGTGGTTCATCACGCTCTTTACGTACAACTTCCCATTTGCGTTCGTCACGCGTGTCTGGGACATGTTTCTCTACGAAGGCTGGAAAGTCGTGCTGCGCGTCGCACTGGCGCTCGTCAAGGTCTCGCAGAGTGAGTTATGTGCCACATTTGACTACGACTTTGTATGGGTTGGCGACCACTGAAACAACGGGTGTGCTAACTGTCTTCTACCTGTAGAGACGCTACTTGCGATCAAGTTTGAGGGCATCATGGAGTTCTTCCGCGAGCTGCCGAACAAGGTGCGTCACTGAGCTGGTCGCGTGTTCATGCGCGGCTAAGACGCAAGTGTTTCGTTTGATCAAACTATACGTGCTATCCCCATGCGATATACACTATGCACACACACACGCAGGTCGAGACAGAGGACGTGCTTGCAGTTGCACTCAAGCTCCCGCTCAAGCGCGCGCAGATCGCGCTACTGCAGGACCAGTACCAACTCTCGATCTCAGCCACCAGCAAGCAGTAGAGTGCTCTTGATCTATCTAGTGAATAAAGCCATTCCTACTACCTCCAAACGTAAACAGCAGCAGTAGCGACCACATACAGTCGCTATGATTGAGTACAGTCGCTATGATTGAGCGCAAATGGAGTGTGGGGGGTAGTATACACACAGAGATACTGTGCGCCACTACTACATTACTCGCAATAGACACACTACACTAGTCGTGCTTGACTCCGCCAATTGGTGCTGCTGCGAAGCGCCGCTTGAGTCGCGGCAGCACGACCGCACCAACGAGCGCAACGACAATGAGCTGCACTGTCGTTGCGGTGTCAATGATGTCGCCCTTTGAGCGCAGTTCACTCAACAACAAGCCAGCTTTACAGCTCAGAAAGTTGTACGGAATGAGGCCGACGAGCGGTCCTAATGCAAACTGCGGCAATGGAATGGCGAGGTGCGGCGACGCGACGTTGATGAACCAGTTCGGCGTGAATGGGAACACGCGGAGGAAGACCATGTAGAGCCCTAGGTCGTCGCGATGGCCGTCGATCGTCTCGCGCAGCTGCGCAAGTTTGTGCGGGAACAGATGCAGCACGGCGCGCTTGCCAAGGCGCTGCGAGAGCACGTACATGAGCACTGAGCCGATCGTATTGTAGGCGAGACAGAGCGGGAAGCCGCGCGCAATGCCAAAGAGCGCGCCACCGAGTAGATTAAAGAAGATCGTGCCGGGGATCGCAAACGTTTGGAGGTATAGGTAGCAGCACATGTGTGCGAGCAGCAAGCGGCTCTGTGATCGAGCGGCAAACGACTTGAGTGCGTCGCCGAGCTGCTGTGCAGCCTGCAGCGTCGTTGGCAGCCGCAGCTGCGTCCACTCGGCATCCGTGAGCTCCGAGACTACGAGCGCGTACAGTGCAGCAGCGAGCAGTAGTGTCGATACAAGAAGCACGAGCCCAAGCACCTGTACATCGCGCTTCCACGCCGAGCCATTGCTCGCAGCTCGCATTGTAGCAGCACGCGGCGGTAACTCGTTGCAGTGCCGAGATCTTGGAAAATAGCAGCTTGTTTTGCAGTACTCGATTGTTGCAGAACACATCGCAATTTGTCTAATTTTATAGTAGACTTTTTAATTTGATGTGAAAATGCCACCACGCTTGGACTTGTACAGTAAGTGCTGCGCATTTTTGAATGGCGCTTGGTGGCACCAAAATGCTGCGATAACATCGCTTGTCTTCTGCCTCGCAATAGCAACAGCAACGACATCGCTGCAAAAAACAACACGACGCAAACGAAACAAACATTTATATTTCGACCGAGCCACGCGCAACCACGAGCGCATTCTCGTGCTCACTCTTCCTCGCTCGCCGACACTGCGTGCTCTTCATACACAACGCACTCGTTTCTGCGACACCAGCAGCCACACAAGACCAACTAACTGCATAGAGAATCTCTCGCTGCATCTCGTCGCTCTTAGTGTCGTCGCGACCGCCCTGAGGTGCGACGACGCGCGACTTGAAACTCCTCCGAGAGCTTCCGGAGCGTAAAGTTCGGGAACACCTGCGTCGTCGGCATGTGCGCGCCCGTGAGCGGCGAGATGTCGCTCGTCGAGAACCAGTGCTCGATCGCAGCGCGTTCGTACGTGTGGCCGTCGGCTGCAACGACTGGGTCGACCATTGGACAGCCCGTGATCGGACAAATGAGCTGCTCGGGACACGCGTCCGCATCTGCATCGTCATCATCGTCGTCATAGCCGTCACCATCATCGTCAAAGTCGTTGCTGTAGCCGGCAAGGCCAACGACACCGAGTCGCTCTTCGCGCTCGCGCTCGCGCTCTTGCGCTGCAATGTCATCGACTGTGAACGCGGCGTAGATGCGGCCGCGCGCACGTGTTGGACCGCAGTCGACTGGTTCGTCCGTGTCGCTATAGAACCAGCCGCCGCCACTGCTAGTACCAGTACTCGACCAGTAGATGCGGACAAACTCTTGTGAGACTTTGCCGAGTGCGTCGCTGCCATTCACGCGGCACGCAACGACGCCCGAGCGCACGCCATGCTGCAGCGTCTCCGCGACGCCTTTCGACAGCGTCTCGTACAGCAACGCGCCACTAAAGACCGTAAACTGGTACGTCTGGAGCGCCTGCTGGCGTCGCGCCGCTGGCATGGCGAGCCACATGCGGTTCGCGCGCTGGAGCAAGCGCGACTGCCGCACGCGCGAGAGCTGGCCTTGAAGCTGCGAGCTGGCGTCGTGGAGGATCGACGGGCGGTGGACAACGTGCACGAGGTTGCGGTGGAACTCGAACGAGAGCGCCCAGCCCTCGATGCTGCGGTACGTCGCCAACACTTGGTCCTGGTACGTCTCGACGACTTCGAGCCGCACACCGGCTGGCAGGACTTTCGAGTAGTACTCCATGCCACCAAAGCCGGCGAGGCGAATGTGGTCGCCGCGCATTGGCGCCATGCCACCAACGTCAAACTGGAGCGCGAGCTGGATCTGCCCGGCGTCACGGTGATCGTCGTCCGACAGCGCGTACCACGCGCGGTGCGACGACGAACTCGCCATGAGACACGGCAGGAGCGGGACAACAACGCTCCCGAGCAGTTTGTCCTGCGGCGCTTCGGGTGCAGCGGCTGCACTCGACGCAGACGCAGCCGCTTTGCCGTCTTCGTTGCGGTGAAACACTTGGACAACGAGCTCGGGTGAACAGGCCTGGAACTGCCGCCGTGCGTTTGTGGCCGAGCCCTTCGTGCTACTGCTACTACCTCCAAGCTTCTTGGCTGCAAGTGCGTACATGTCGGCGCTGAGCTTCTTGCTGCTTGCACCGCCACCGATGAGGCCCATTGTCTGCACGACTTCTTGCTCGGACGGCAGTGGCACGTGGAGCTCGCCGAGCTCTTTCCACGTCGGGTTGAGCGTCTGGTGCTGCGACGTCGTTACGAACTGCTGACTTGCAAGTGACACGACGGCGTACGGGTTCGAGTAGTTTGACGTCCACTTGAGCAGACTCCCGAGCACTGCGGGTGCGAGGTTCTGCGCGCTCACGACGTCGACGCGCAGCATACCGGCCATCTCGCCGGCGCCTGTGAGCGATGACGTTCGTGGCAGCGCGGTCGACGTCGATGCTGGGGAGCACGACGCCATGTCGTTAGTTGTCGTATGTGTCTCGCTGCGTGCGTATCTCGCTGTGCACTCTCTCTCGCGCGCTCTTGTCAAGCGCGAATGTGCGCGCGCACGTTCCGATGCGATAACGAGAATGACAAGTCACCGTTGTTGCTGTGTCGGCCACCAACAACAACGCGCAACACAGATCGGCCGTGAGTGCTGCAGTAGAGCACTGCTGCAGCGTGTCGTGTCTGCCTTTCGTCTTCTGAGCGCATTCTCGCCGCAACCTCTCGTAGTAGCTGCGAGTGCAAATGCGACAATGTATAGTCATTCAATATGGCAGTAACATACATAGCTTCAACAAACAAATCACGGACATATTATACAAAGGTTTATGCAAAATACACAAAGGAAGAAGCAAGGGAGGACCAAAGACGATCGAGTGTGGGACGGACGTGGCGGAGTCACGATTAGGATTGAAGCTTCTATCACTATTTTACAAACATGATCTACTATTTCTCACCAAATGTGCACAAATAAGCAGCTCGCCAAAGCGACAGTTACAACAGTTTCAATAAGAGAGCACTAGTGGACGACTTCAAATGCTGTGTCAACAAATCAGCAAATGGATAGATTATTTTTCTTCGCAAAGAATAATACTCACCGTTATTTTACTGTTTAATCAATTTAAGTTTCGATTTCCTCTATAATACACATAAAACGACTCCATTCCGCTTCGATATAAATAAGAGCAATTGTTGACTAGAGATGCATATTTTCAATTGGCATTTGGAGTATTTTCGGAAATGACAAAAAGAAGCTTTTGAGTCCGTTTGGCGTATTTTATATCTCTACATGTTTCGTTGTATATTTTGATAAGAGCACATTTTGACATAAAGTAAGTATGCACAATCTCGACTATCTGAGAGAAGACAGGAACATGTAGAGATTCACGAATTCAGGTACCGAATTCGATACCTATTATATCTCCTTTCTCATTTTTTGCCCATTTTGTCACAAGATCGACATAGTTGCCAATTGCCTGTGTAAACGCAGTTGTTCCTATGGCTCCATCACTCCTGCTACATCATTCCGTTCTTCTTCTCATACTGCTCACAGCAATCACGTGTGACAACACGATCTCGCCCTACTGACTCGTTCATCGCACTTTACGACCGGAGCTTGAGGAACATGCGCTTGAGCACACGCGCCTGTGAGCGGCAACACATCCCACAACGTCCAATTAGCAAATGTAATCGCCAAATGACCATCACTCATGCATCCACACAAACATTCTCTATGCAAAAGCGCACCTCGTAGCTGATCGTGTGCTGGATGTCGTTTACACCTACACTCATAAGCGCATCGGACGACCCAATTGCTGCAGCCGTCGCAATGTCTTTGCCATGCTGGTCGGCGCTGTCGAGGAACTCGAGGATGTCGTCCATCGTCGAGTCGCGGATCGTCGTCATGTGCTTTGCGAGCGTGACGGCCAGACCGAGGAAGCACCGCTTCGCGTAGTACCACGTGTCGGCGCCCAGCTTGCGGTGGTACGGCTCCATGCTCTTCATCACTCTACAAATGCCAAAGTCGTAGTTGTTCTTCGAGCAGTACAGCGTGCCGATCACGAGGTTCACGATGCAGAGGTGGAAGCGGCGCGTATCGGGCTCGCGGCTCGCGTCGTCCTCTTCCTCGCGCTCGATCGCGCGCAGGAGCTCTTCGGCCTTTTCATTGTCCGTGTTCATGACGTAGCACACGCAGAGGTTCGCGAGGATGATCGCCTGGACGTCGAGCAGCGTCGCTTCGTGCTTCTTCACGAACGGCTCGTAGTACTGGATCGCCTGCTCGTACTTGGTGCCCTGGAGGAAGAAGACGTGCGCGACGTTGAGCTTCCAGGCCTCGTGCTCGGAGCAAAACTCGGCAGTCTCGCGAAAGAGCTTCTCGACCTGCACGTAGTGGCCGCGGTCCCAGTAGATCTGCGCCTGCGCCATGAGCACGGGCACGAACGCCTCGAGCGCGTCATCGTACGCCTTGAGCGCAAGCTTGATCGCGTCGTTTGACTGCGCCAAGCGCGCGTCCTGGATCTGCTTCGTGAGCTTCCGCAAGCCGTCGACGTGCTTGGTCGCGAGCGCGTCAAACTTGCGGTACGCGTCCTCCGGCGACGTCTGGCGCGTCACGGTCGCGTCCATAAAGTCAAACAGGTCTTTTGTGAGCAGCTCGAACGTCAAGTGCGCGTTCTCGGCGAGCACGTCAGCCATGAGGTCAAAGAACCCGTGCTTGATGTACAACAAGAGCACGTTCGCAAACGTCTCGACCGGGAACGGCGGGTGCTGGAGCAGAAAGTTGAGCTTCTTGAAGCCGCCGTTCGGGTCGACGTCCATGTTCATGAGCGCGACGTTGTGGAGCGACACGGGGTCGAGCTCCTCTTCGTGGCGCGGCGGCATGTCAAGCAGCGCGTCGCGCGCGCCTTTGACATTCTTCATCTCGTACTCGATCGCGGCCTTGAGGTTGAACGCCTCGACGAGCGCCGTCTCGCGTAGTACGGTCGAGTTGCGCACGCTCTTGACGTCGGCGTTCGCCTCGCTCTTGCTCCCGACGCTCAGCTCCGGGTGGTCGCGCACGCCCTTTTCGATGATCTCGGCGATCTGCCGCATCGCGTTGCCGTACTGCTTGAGCCTGAACGAACACAGCGCGACGTTGTACGCCAAGTCTGGCTGGTACCCGACGATCGTGAGCGCGTCACTGAACTTGGTGCGCGCGGTCTCAAAGTTGCCTTCTTTGTACTCGATCGCGCCATCAAAGACGATCGTCGTCGGGTCGTCCGGCATGCACTGCTCAAGGATCGACCGCGTCGCCTTGATGTCGTTCTGCTCGTAGTACGACGCCGCACGAAGGAGGTGCACGCGCTGCGCGTACTGCTCGCTCTCGAGCTGGCTCGCTTTGCGCGACGCCGCGTCGTACTGCCCCGCTTTGTACAGTGACTGCGCCAAGTACAAGTGGTACTCGTCCACGTCCGGGTAGCTCCGGCAGAGTTGCTCGTACATGGGCACCGCCATGTGGAAGTTCTGCATGTGATAGTAGCAGTAGCCTGTCTCGAGTCGCACGCGCAGGAATGCGTATACGTGTTTGTAAGCGCGAGACGCACGCTGCCACGCAAAGAGGTGCTTATGCCAATCAAATACACACCTAGTAGCGAGAGTGCGGCGCGGCTGTGCGCATGGTTTTCGAGCTCGATCTGCAGGATGCGCACGGCTTCCTCGTACTTTTGGTCGCGAATAAAGCCGTAGATCGTCGACGTGTAGCTCCCACTGTTGCCCTCTTGCGCCTGGAACATGCTGCTGCGAATGCCGTGGCGATAGATGCCTAATGTTCACGTGCTCGTTCGTTCACTCCCTTTTTCGTTTGGTCTAAAGCATCTGCGGCTGCTGCTTGCACGTGAAGATCGCTCGGCAAAGCCCAACGTCTGCGACTGTTCGTGAGATGGCTACATCTGGTGGCTGACACACCAAAAAACAAGTACAATGTGCAATTGCTGTTACGTAAACAACTATAATCGTTGTTCATGTACGTCTTACAACCTGTAGTAGAAAAACAATCATATGTATCAATGTATTGGTATATCTAATTTAATATATGGTGTAAATTAACAACATATATAATGATTACAAATATACGATAAACATTGTATACATACGTGATACTGCTATTATCTTTTGATAAAATCGTGTCAACGAGGATATTTTTGTCCAAACAATACAAAGAGGAATTGAATTTGTTCGGAAATCTATTGAACGTATTCGTATAAACGGACGGGATAATGTGGACAGGAAAACTAAACTGAATAATATTACGTTTAGCGTACGATAACATGAGACGTATGCCAATATTCCGAGCGTTTCCATGCGTTTACACTTGACTATTTAACGACAATGAATTCCGCAGCACGTCGTGTGAGCTGTATGTTGTGTAAATGGTGTATTTATTTATGTATGCTGTTTTTGGTAAGTGATGTGCTTTGCACTGCGTTCGATGTATGTGTATGGTATGCCGTCAATATTGTAGAAATCGATGTATTCGAGTTTTTGTCGTTAAAATTTAGTGCTGAGGTTACACAATAATACTTACTTCGATATAGCCTTTTTCACATCTAAAATTATATCGTACGCATTTTGCAGCGTTTGTCATTGGAAAGCGATTGTGTATAGTGGCCCGTGCGAATCAATTAAATAAGTCGAAATATCAATAAGAATACTTTGACTATGGGATATATTTTAATAAAAGAACAAACTTCGATGACACTACTACTATCTGTTGCGCTATATACTACACGATGATTACCGTAAGCTCATCTATCGATTCAGCTATGGATTGAACAATTTGGATCAATGAAATCGTGCGTCAATGATTGTTAGGAAAAAGTGGTTAATAAACAATGCATACGACGAGGCGTACGCCGAATTACCGCTAGTATGTCTCTTGTCAGATTTGCTGACGTTTTTTTAAGAATTTTTGAAGGAAATACATACTTATTTATGTTAGTTCCAAGAGTTTTGGAGCAGCAACAGGTTATTATATGTGAGAAAGTGCTAATTCAAACTGGACCAGGACAAGAAATCGCCTTGGCGACCAGAATCATTTGCTGCAAATCTAGAGTTTCAAATCAAAATAGATAATGTTTAGCATCATAACTAAAACAAATATAAATATATATGCTATTCTTTTTGTGACATAGTGAGAATGAGCTTTTTGAACGCCTTAGCGACCGTTATCAGAACAAGCAATAATCATTGCAACTCAAATTCATTATTAGCATCGCAATTCCATTGTGACAGTATTGTATAACCAAAACGGCATCCATCACCATAACAGCGCGACAACGTATGCAAACGCACCTCGACTTCATCTCGGCCTAAAAAACAGAAAAAAATAACGTCGTTAATTCTGTATGTAATGTATAACTAAAACATTATTGATCTCCACAGCATCGCGACGCTTCTCAACAGGACTGGACTCGGCGAGAACGTACGTAGCGCCATACCTTGTTGACGCCGTCACCACAAACTAAAGTGCCGATAACTTGTGCATGTGTCTCGCAGCAGCTGAGAAAAATTCCATTTGTAATGTTGCGCTACGAAAATATATGCAAAGAAATAATAACTCAAAATGTGAGCAGCAAAATCAGCAAAAATGAGCAAAATAGAAGACATGGTCAAAATATCACATATGTTCCAAAACAAAGTATGTTCATAAGAAAATCAACATTTTTCTCATGGAGTTGTACTACGACACATAATTCTTCACCACGAGAGCGCAACGACGTGGTGCGGCGTGAGCACGAGCACTGCCGAGTCGCCTGCGACACGCAACCCGAGCAGCTGGTGGTCACCGAGCTCGACGACGTGCTGGCTCCGCGTGTGGCTCTCCGCCTCGTTTGCATCCCGACAAGCGCCGTGGTACACAAACACGCGCTTTTCAAACTCGCCGATGCACGCAAACGCACCACTTGGGTGCACGGCTAGAAACTTCTTCTGCTGCTTGGATGCCTGTACAAACCCAAACGCTGGGAGCGTCGCCGTGTGTTTGAGGGATGGTGACGACGTTGCGGCAAACACGAGCGCGTGCACGTCGTGCTGGAACAGCAGCGTTGGTGCGCACTGCGGCAGCTGCGCACTCGCGCTGAGGAACCGGAACGCGCGGCAGTTGATCGATTGCTGGCTGTGGACTGTGACAGTGTCGGACCGTAGCTGGACGCGCAGTAATGTTGCTGTCGCGTTCGGGTCGACGTCGTCGCACTCTTCAAAGCCGCCGAAGATCGACTCGGTCGTCGGCACTTCGAGCTTGCCCTCGCGCGTGGCGGCATTGCGATTCGCTGCATCCGGTGCGCTGTGCAGCGGCTCATCGAGCGTAAGCGTACTGTACGGCGTGCTCGACTTGTGGAACCGTGCGTCGAGCGGTGTTGTCAGGTCGAGCGCGAGCTCCTGTGCGTGCTTGATGCCGGCAATGTCGCCGTGGTAGCCAATGCCAGCGCGCGGTAGCTTCGCAAGCACTTCGGCGAGGTCGTCGTCGACATCGGCGTCGTCGTGGTGGCGCTTGTGGACGCTAATAGCAGCAGAAGTACTGGCGGTAGTAGTGGTGGTAGACGGTTGGCCAAACAGACCTGCTGCGAGTTCGTACTTGCCTTCGACGAGCAGCTGCAGCTCGGAGCCGTCGAGTGCGACGAACGACGGCAGCGCCGCCAGCACAGCGAGTTCCGTCGTCACATGATGCAGCTCAGTGCTACTCGCGCTGCTAAACACGTCGATGGCATGCAGGCGGTAGACTGCGTCCTTGTCATTGTGCTCGATCAGCTCGGTTGCAATCACATGGAAGCGTTGGGTAGCGTCATCGAACGAGGCGCCGAGCAGCAGTGCTGCAGTCGAACCGAGCGGACTGCACTCATAGAGCAGCCGCCACGCGGTTGCATCGAGCGGATCGCTCTCTGCGCGCAAAAACAGGAGCGCGCCGTGGCCGTCGCTGTAGACGAGCAGTCCACGGCCAGCGACTTGCAGCGACGCGTTCTCGTCGCGGCTCGTGCCCAATGGGAGTTGGAACAGCTTTTGCACGCGCACGCCCTCGCTCTGCAGTCGCACAGCAGTAGCAGAATGCACAGAGATACGTTAGTTCACATACGTTATGCAATCGCTTGCAATGTGTGCGCACACATAAATGCTGAGCGGGTCTGAGACAACAAATTGCAATAAACACAACACAGTTGTGGCAGACGCACCTTGCTGAAGATCACTTGCATGAGCTCGTAGTCGGCCGAGATGTAGTACGCGACGCTCTTTGCGCTCTCGCTTGTCATGCTGTCTTCGCTGCTGCTCTCGCTTGCGAACGGGTCTGTCACGAGCGCGTTGTAATGCACGCGCGCGTCCCATTGCGCCTTGCGCACAGTGTGTGCTGCTGCGAGTGGCTCGAGCACTGGCGAAGACAAAGTGAAAAGCTGCTTCTCGACACCGCCGCTCGCAAGCACGTATCGGTCAAAGTCCTTGTCAATGAGTTCGCGCTGCACCTCCATGTGCGCCTTCGAGCTGCTGCTGTTGCTGGTATTGAGTGGCGCCGCCATGTGTGCCTTGCTTGTTGTTTGTTGTCGTCTGCAGATCTTGGTACTTGTTGGTGGTGATTGCAGTTGTGCGCCTCAACCGACAGGTGGAGCAATTGAGATGTGGTGAGCACAAAATCACGCACAACGTGTCAAGTTTCGTAATTATATGTTGTTTGCGTTGAACTTTCAGCATTTATGGTTGAATATCATCAACACTCCAACATCTCTTGAATTTTGTATAGTCAATTTTGGCCAATAGAATGCCGCTATATTTATTTCAGCTTTTGTTTTTCGCTGGTTTGAAAAATAGTGCAGAATTTTATCCAATAAGCCATTTGCCGAGCGCTCCCAAGGCTCTCCGACCCTGCTCCGACATATCTAGTCGGAAAGCTGTTGATAATATGATTGCGTCGTTGCAAAATTTCAAGTCATTTGAATATCATTCGCATATTTGCCACGCCTCCGACCGACCTCCGACCAACCACACTACAACCACACCATGTCGATGGGCATCGATAGTCTTGCGCCTACCAACACCAAAAAGGCAAAGGACACTCGGTCAGGTCATTCATTTTGTTTTTGCGGGACGAAATGTGAAGGAGTGCATGGAGCGTGATACCGCAGTGCACAGTTTGGTTGCACTGCTTGACAAGTTTGGCATGCATCTTGCGTTCAAAGATGGAAGGGGAGGAAAGCCGCTGGCCCACCACTCTGTGATGCATTACAGGCAGGTGAAGAACTGGTTGCTGGATAAGCAACCACAACACCGATCAGCTGTGGAGAGCCGCTCTCGAGAGGTACTGATATGAAGCGAGAGTCTGGCGGGTTCACCAACACAGCGACAGCGTGTACAAAGAGCGACTTGCGCCGCATGGTCGTGTATTTGTATACGAACGCTTCCACCCCGACGGACTACAAAGTTGCTGCCTTGTTGAGTGTGCTTTGGTACCTGTTCGGTCGCGCCTCGACCCTTCACAAGCAGAACCTGTCGATCAGCGCTGGCGACGTTTTCTTCGTCCGCTTCATTCGCATGAAGACAAGCGAAGAGCAGGGGCTCCCGCTCGTCCCGGACGAGAACTTCACAACGTGTACGATCCTCGTTCTCGCTCTCGCTCTCGCCAGCCAAGTCGTACCGGGATCCGTGTCTTCGCCAACTTGCCCGAGCAGCAGCAACCTGCAGCACGCGTCGCCTCAACCTCAACGCCGCTCATTGAGCTCCTTGACCACCCAGTCGAGACGAGCGCGGCAGAGCCTTCGACAGACGAGAGCAGCAGCGGCATCGACAGCGGACCTGGAATCCACAGCTACGTGAACCGCGTTCTCGATCACGTCGCAATGCTGTCCGGTGTCGAAGATCACCATACCTCGCACTCCTTTCGACGCGGAGGAGCACAGCATGCGAACGCGTCGTCCGCTCTCAGCGCCCAATGATATTCGACCGGGGTGCCTGGAAAATGACGACGACAAGCAAGGCGTTTGCGTGCGTCTTCAACACGCCGAGCGAGGACACGAAGGTTGCGAAAGTGTTGAGTGGCCGGTGTGCGGACGACGATTTCGACTTGGTGTCGCTCCTGCTTTTCGACGGGCAAACCCAAGACAAGATCAAGCGCGTGATGGCTCTTCTGTACAGCGCGTGCCATGGCCTCGCGACCACGCAGCTTACCGTCAACACGCGCGTTCTTGAAGTTCTCATGGCGTACTTGCTTCATCACTACCCTTCGTTGCGGCAGCTCGATGCGAACAGCTACAGGTGTCTCGAACGCTGAGCTGCTTGTTTTCGTGCGAGCTGAGCAGCAGCAATGTGAAGCAAACGAGCAAGCGCCGGCGAAGCAGCGACGACACCGCAGTCAAAGACCACCCGGTGTTCAGGCAACAAGCAGCGTTAATCGACCAACTTGGTCAAATGAACAAGCACCTTGACAGGCGCGTGAACGCGATGGAAGCAGCTATCAACAACAAGAAGCAAGACAAGACTGCAGTAGTAGATGCAGAGCAAAAGGATCGAGTCAGTTGCGGCGAGCAGGCAAACAAGCGGCGGAAGACGTCGAGCGCAACGGACCTGAAGGAGACGTGGTACGCGGTGTACGCCCAAGAACCGAGGCTGTGGGAGTCGACCGCAGTCGCCTTAAACAGAAGAAGTCGGACGCGAAGCAGATCGTCGCGTTCATGAAGCTCTTCGTCGATGACGAACGGTTGTGCTCGATGCGCCGTCGAGCGGCTACCGTGATGATGTGCTTGCAGTCGGATCGTGTGCGGAGGAGAATCTGCTTAAGTTACTGACAGAGCGCAGCATCATTTCCCGAGGATCTGGCGCAATTCTCAAGCACATGCGCAAGCTGCACAAGACCGGACAGCTGAACAGTGCGATAGCTAGCTTCAAGCAACTCACCGCAACCGGAAAGATCCGCGATCCGGCACCAGCGTACACAAGGCACATGCTCGACATGATATAGATTTAGTTGAGCAATACAAACGTACATACTTTTGGATCGCGCATTGGTGTCCATAGAGAAGCATGCCGGTCCACCACCCGCCAAAGAACCCAGTCGGCTCGAAAGCCAAGATTCACGCGATGTGCATGGCGCTCGTGAAGAAGCGCGGCATGCGCCTTGCACCTGCTGCGATAAACCATCTTCGCGTTACATTGTCGATGCGCGACGAGACCGCCGACAGCGCACCTGAGGCTCTCGCGCTCATCTTCGACTCGCTGGTGTTACTGGGCGAACGCGCTTTGAGCTTGCTGATCTACGCTTGTGGATCGGTGTGTATGGGGCTGACGATGCTACGGAGCGGTGGCTGACGACCTGCGCGCGTCAAGCGAACCTGGCGAGAGCGGCATGCATCTCATCCGCAAAGTTCTCGACCGTGAACGCGGCCGTAATCTTCACGTTCAAACGTGAGCACCGCGCACTCGTTCGCCGCAAGTACATCGAGTACGAGGCGGTCGAGGACAACTCACTCAACGACTCAGAGCAGAAAGAGTTAGAAGACGAGGTTGATCAGCGAAAGCGAATACATTGATCGTTAATATACTCGACGACACTTGACACCATGTCTGTCCATGCAATACCTCGTCACAACAAGACACGCACACATATCGCACCAGCAGAAACTATGCTCGTACGCGCGCCACACACAAAGTATCACCCCTTGAGGGCCCAACAATGTTCACGTGGCGTGCACACTCACACAGCGACATGCCTATCGGCGCACACACATGCTTCCACACACGCGATAGCACACACACATGCACAACATACAAACGCACGCACAGATGCTCGCAGCGGGGTTCGAACCCGCGCTCCAGCCTTGCGGCAGTGTGCCTGCCCACCCAGAGGGTGCAGTGCGAGCGCTTGGGGGTGGGGGAGGTCTGGTAGCGGTGGCAGCACGTACAACATCGTGAAGTAGGTTGCGGAGACGAGGCGTTGTGTCGAAAGCGAAGGGAGACTGAAATACTGCGTGGCGGAGGCGCGCGCACGCGTGCATGAGATCTTTTGTTTCGCCTCTCCGCTCAGTCCCTAAAAACCAATGCGAGGTTTATCCGTGAAATTATAACCTAAGGTTGGTTTTGTTGGCGCTGGAAAGCGCGCTCACTTTGCGTCATTTTAGTGGACCCCAACAGCGGAATCAACCGCTCATTCATGAAGTTGCTCGATCGAGCACAGGCCAAAAAGTTGGCAAGCGGTGCTGTTTTGACCCAAAACAGTCTATTGCGTTTTTCTCGGCTCAGAGAGAGAGATAGGCGATTTCCTCACGCCTGTGAAGGCGAGGAAGAGAGCAACCAACTGCGCTAGATATGTTTGTCTATTTCTATTTTTCAACCCAATCCTACCACATAATTCATACACAATTGTCTGTCCTTCTGTTTGTACCAGTGTATCCACTGTACCGCAATTTTGGTTTCTGGTCGGAGAGGTCAGAGAGGTCGGAGAGGTCGGAAAGGTCGGAGAGGTCGAAGAGGTCGGAGGGTTTGGGATGTGGTTGAATATCGTCAACTCCCCGATCTTATTTATTCATTTTGACCAGTAGGAAGCCGCTAAATCATCATCCGACAATGAATGGCGCCTATGACGTAAAATTCGCAATTATTAAATTAAAGAAACGTTGAACTCACTTTGCCGTTTTCCGACAATTAATGCGCCTATAATGTAAAACTCGCAGATATTACACCAATAACACGTCCTAACTTTGCCGAAGCTCTCCGACCGTGCTCAGACGTATTGAGTCGGAAAGACGTCGAACATATGTGTGTGGTATTACAAACCGCAATCATTTGCCAAATCGATGTGTCAATGGAATTTGCCACATCGATGAGTCAATGGAATCTGTTCTGATTTGTTCTAGCTGAGCAGGACGTGATGACGATATTGATGGTCCAGCCTGATTGATAGTCAAAAAGATAGTAACATAACTTCGAACTGGCCACGAAACACAAGATTTAGCGGAAGGAGAATATGTCAACATTTGAGATCGTTGAGGGGAGACGGAAGGCGATGACTGACGAGCGTATCCGTGGCTCAGCCACGCAGGTGTCGTCATCAAAGATATATTAATCAAGTCATTTAAGTGCATGCACAGCGCGCGGCAAGCACCTCGATAGAAGAATGGCGTGCGATTGCCAGCGCTTTCGGCTCGCTCACCTAGGCAACTAGTACGAACAGCAGTAAGAATTGGCTGCAAAACATAAAGATGGACAGCGCGCTGCCCTCACACATGATGGGCGAAGCGGCACATCATGACCACCAGCGAATGACAGAACATCGTCATCTCAGGACGAAAAATTGTTTTGCTTCGATGGACCTGACAGGCTAAAGCGGTATCTGAGCGGATCTCTAAAGCAAACACTCACGCGAGAGATCGGTGAAGGCGGTGTGTCGCAGAACGTCGTCCTTTAAACAAAAAACTCTTTTGCTTTGATGTAAATGACATTCTCAAGCTCTATTGAGCAGTTCTGCGTTGGCAAAAGCAAACAACCATGCGAGAGAACGGTGGTGGTGGCGTAAGAATTTCGGCCTTATGATTTGGCTCCTACATCGCAAGCAAGCGTCGGCGCAATACGCGTATTCGTTTTATACATATCTCTTATAGTTGTTCACTAAAACTACCACACAGCCTTCACCTTCTACGCGGAGAAACACAAACGTTAGAGCGATTACCGTATCTGAACCAATTGCAAACGCGCGGTCGTTGCTAGTAGTTGCCAACTCTGAGCATCGATGTGATCGAGTTGCATGACGACGCAACACACTACTAACACAGTTTTCTATAACTTAATTTTTATATAGATTGAGTGTTTCATTTGTTGTGAGCATAGACAATATTTGTCAGCGGACGCACGGATAGGTTGTATATTCTGCAAAACTGCATTTCAATAAGCAGTCGCGGATGACCAAGATATACAAAATAGCAAATCTGAACTAAGGATGCACGGGGTATGATACTGCAGTGCGCAGCTTGGTTGCACAGCAAGCATGATTTGCATCTGGCATTTTTCGAGGGGAGAGGATAAAAGCCATTGGCTCGACACTCTTTCATGCACTAGATTAGTCAGGTTATGAACTGATATCTTAATGAGCACTCGCTACATCGCGTCATGGTGGGGGACCGCCTCCTTGAGTTGGGGCAGACACCTCGAGAGGTACTACACGAGAGAACCGGTGGATTCACATCAAAGTGACTGCATGTACGAAGAGTTCGTTGCATCATATAAACGTTTAATTGTATGCCAATGCGTCCTCTCCTACTGACTACCAAGATGCTGCTTTGCTGAATGTGCTATAGTATCTATTCAGTCACATAACCAATCGTTCAGCGCAGGCATCTCGCTTCAATCGCATGAAGACATGCAAAGAGCAAGTGTTCTCGCTTGTCTCCAGCAACGACTTTGCGACTTGCCTGACCATCGTCATCGCGCTCACCCTCCCCAGCCAAGTCGTTCCGGGGTCCGCTGTCTTTACCAATTTGCCGGAGCAGCAACAACCGACAGCGCATGCAGTCTTTCATCTACCTTATTGACCACCCTGCTATCACAATCACGATCGATCCTTCGACAGCAGTGAGTAAAGGTGACCTCGATATCGGCCCTGGATTCTACAGCAATGTCAATCGGCTGCTCGACCGCGTCGCTAGACTTCAGGCTTACCTCTCACTTGTTTCGTCGTGGCGGAACACAGCATGCGAAGGCGACTTCGGATATCAGAGCGCAGTCGGTCTTTGACTGAGGCCCTAAAAACATGCCGACATCAAGCACAGCGTTTGCATACGTCTTCAATACTCCAGGCGAAGACACGAAGGTCACCAAGGTGCTGAGCGGCCGCTGTGTCGATGCTAAACTGGCGTCATTTCGTCGTTAAGAGTACACATGATGTAATTCTATACGTATACCGTCAACGCGTCTGAACTTGATGTACTCACGGCATACTTGCTGCGCCACTACGCCTCGGTGAGGCAGCTAGAAGATAACTAGCTCGTCGTGTAGCGACATGACGAATGCGCTGCAGCTGTAGTATATCGTTATGTGCTGCCGTGTTTGTCCCAGCTGAGAAGCAGCAAGGATATGCAGATGAGTAAGCGACCGCACAGCAACGACAACAACGCATTCGAACCTCTTTAGGCTACAAGCGGCTATAATTAACAACGTGTCCAAATAAACAAGCAACTAGATCGACGTCGTACGCAATGGAGTCGACTATGAACTACACGCAGAATAACATAACAATGCCGCGTGAGAGGAACATGTTAGATCCCCAACACGAGAAACATGTCAGTTCCTCCAATCGACATTTATATGGAGACAAGCATAACGCTCGATGAACCTGAACGAGGCGTGATACGCACAAGAGCCAAAGTTGTAAGATTTAACAGCTGTCGACTTGAAGCAAAAGTAGTTGGACGCGAAGCGGATCGTTGCGCTCATGGCGCTCTTACTTAGCGAACATGGGTTCGCACTTGACGTAAACTGATACTGTGATAATGTACGTGAGGTCGGAGCGCGCGCCGAGCAAAGCTGCTCGAGTTCCCGAACATCGCCGGCCAGCTCACCTGCACGATCGCGCGCTTTCAGCAGCTCACTGCGGCTATGTAGATCCGGGATCCGGCTCTAGGCACTTGTTCGAGGTAGATGCAATCCGAAACAACCGGACATATCTTGATTCGTGTGCTCATGTCTATCGCGCATACCGTTCAGTCACACACACGTCAATCCCCGTCCACTACCCGCCCAATCTCAATCGGCCGACGAGCTGCGCCTAAGCAAAGTGCTTGGCCATGCTGGAGTAGAGGTCTCTGCGTCTCGCCCCGGCTGCAATTTGGCACTTGCGCAACACGATTTCTACCAGCGATGAGGTAGTCGTCATCGCTCCCGATTCGCTTGCATTGTTATTTGATGCACTTGAGCGCTCGGGTAAGAAACTTCAACGATCTCCGTGACGGGTAAGAAACGCTTTGAATTCAACGATCTCCGTGACTGGATCTGTGCGAACGACGGACGAGTTTTCAACAGTCGATACCATTATGAATGATCTCCGCGCGTAAAGAGAGTGGGGCGAATATACGGAATGCATTTCATACTCAAAGTGTTCGACTGCAAGCGCGAGAAAGGAATGGCGCGCTATCTTGTTAAATGGGAACCGCCTTGCGTGATACGTGCAAGTCTGAACGCGACCGTCGGTGCCGCGTTCAACCACGAGCGTCGCGCTTTCGTTCGCTGCAAGTTCATTGAGTACGAAGCGGTGTAAGACAACCCGGTCAACGCCACAGAGCATTAACGAAAAGGAGCATTAGTAGATCCGTGTACTTGAACTCGTCGATCAATACAAGTCTCATGCGGTCGCTCCATTAACCGCCTTTAAACTCATCACAGTTGACATGTCTTGATTGTTCACACTTTGCCTCAGCAGATACCGTGTTGGTAAGCGCCATATGCAATGTATCAGCCATTTCAGGTACAATGATGATCTCGCGGGTCACAAACTGCACACAGAACATGATGTGCGATGAGTACACATCATCTGACATGGTCACGCTTCTTCTTAAACAAACAGTGCCGACGGTTTAAGCACCGCAATGAAGTTGTCACTATGACTGTACACGCGTCACAAATATACTACCTAACACAACGACACTGCACGATGCCACAAACTCTCGCAAACGAACCAGCTCGACCAATCGCGAGCACTCAAACACATGTTAATCGCACCTTACACAACACATGAAAGCGCACACCATTTCTGTTTCGCGACGAGGATCAAGCCCGCGCTGCTACAGTACGCTAAGAAGACAGCTCGGTCTCCGTCGAGTGAGGGTGTTATTTATGGTACACAGAGAGTAGGATTGTATTTATGCCCTAAAGTGTGGCCAGCGTATATGCACAGAGTAAGACTGCTGTCAAGCAGTGGCGCAGTGTGTGTACTGTAAATCAAACCATCGTCTGTCATTTGTAAGTTGAACCTGGCGGTACCACATTAGATTTCTTTTCAGGTCGAATAGGAGAGGTTGTTTTGTTTATGATACAAAAATACTACACGTTGGTGTGTTAATTTCGAGGATGTTTCATAGGTTTGCATTGTTAAATTTGTGAGGTAGTTAACAATCAAGGTTAATGAAAGTTAACAATCAAGAACTAATGAACGACAAAAAGCTCATGAATTCTTCCTGCAATATCAACAAATGACATTAGTCGCAAAATATTTGTCAAACGAATGCAAAAGTATTATAAGAACGATATATCAACAAAACATAAATAACAGATTTTTGAGTAATCAAAAATAACATAGAAAAATGTATGACGAAACGGTCAACATATCAGCCGTTCTCGTTACACAAGACAAACGAAAACAAAAGCACAATACGAACAGACGAGACGTGATACAAGTACACATGTACACTAAACGTCGTGCCAAGCAAGTCGTGTCATGTGCT
>JAADWX010000148.1:0-39133 GCA_023336405.1 Globisporangium echinulatum | reverse complement strand
TTGTTGAGACGGCACGAACGAGGAGCCGTGCTTCCCTCTCGCTGACCTTCTTGGGCCTTCCTGAGCGAGTTTTGACCTTCTCGCCCCGCTTCCTGCTCACAACACGCGCCACAGTCGAGAAGCTACGCTTTACGCGCGCCGCTATCGTCTGCAGCTTCTCTCCTTGCCCGCGAAGGTTGAGGATCTCGTTCACGTCCGTTTCCGTCATCTCTCGCCACGTCGGCATCGTTCAAATCCGTTTTGACAGCTGAAAATGCTGCCACATCATTACCGCAGACCATCTTTTATAAATTTCGTGTTTTCAAGCTAGTTGGAAAACAATTGCGGTTTTGTTACCAATCTGACCGCAAACTCTCAATATGACTCAAATAGTGAAAAATTCGTTTTTCGACCTTGCGTTGCTAGTACTGCGAATTTCGGTGATCGGATTGTATCACCGCAATCGTCGCAGAACGCTCTATCGTTTTTGATATGATTTTAGCTTCTACGAGCAAAATTGACGATACAGCCAACAAAACAGTTTTTTCCAAGACTTGTCGCGCACTTTACATACCCTTAAATTGTTACGACGACTGAAATAGGGACACTGCTTGACTTGTTGCTTTCTACATGTAACACTCTAGATTGTAGTCAACCACACTATATTCTATTGCTCATTTATTTACTTAACCCAAGTACGTAGACATACCATAGTGAAACCAAGTGTATTTGCGTCTCAACCAGCTCCAATAACACAACGAATCGAGGAGGGACGCTGAAGCGAAGCCGATCAAGCAGCAGAAGACATCGAGTACCCGCACGTGCGTGAGTGAGCGAGCAGCAACAGCAGCACCATGGGCAGACGGAAGAAGTCGACGAAGAAGATCACGACGCGCAAGAAGCAGGTCGTCTCGACGGTCTTCAAGTGTCCGTTCTGCTCGCACGACGAAGCAGTCGAGTGCAAAATGTGCGTGTGTACTGCTTGCTCTCGTGTTTTGCATGCTGTCGTGACACCATGGACCGATGCATGCAGGATAGGAGGACGAAGAGGACGAGGACAGAAGGGGGAGAGGACGAGATAGAAAGCTTACATGCTTGCATGTACACACGGACACTGACGCCCATTGCGCATACCACCGACAGGGACCGCGACCACAACATTGGCCATCTCTCCTGTCGCGTATGCACCGAGTCGTTCCAGACCCCCATCCATTGTACGTCACGCTGTTCTCTCTGTGCGACCATATCTCCACTACCGACTGTCTTACCACACTGACGATTTGCTCTGTATACAGATTTGAGTGCGCCAATCGACGTGTACACCGACTGGATCGACGAGTGCGAGTCGCTTAACGCGTAGCAGCAGCCAGTCATTCCATCAGCGAGTCAGTCACCCAGCTCGTATGCAGCAGTCAGAGTGTAAGTGTGCGGAATAGATCTCGACCGACGCGACCTGCCAATGTGCATCTACACGCCGACTACGCTACGCTGCGCTGTTCTCTCGCTGCTGCTGCTGTTGCTGTTGCTGCTGCTTGTGTGCTTTTGCAGCTGCGCGTTGCGCACGCGTCTCGTCGAGTCGCCGCACGCGCGTCGCAAGCAGCTGCTGCCGCCGCGCGTACTCGACGACGTCCGATTCAGCAAGCACTCCAAGCGCTTTCTGCTCTTTTGCAATCGCGTGCTCTTCGTCGAGCTCGCGCAGACGTGCGGCCTGTTTGCGCGCGAGTTTGTCGCGTCGACGCTGCTCGCGCTGCTCATTCGCTGCCGCGTCGCGTGCGAGCATTTCGTGGGCGTACGCGAGCGGGTCGCTCCGTCGGAGCTGCTCGAGTCGCAACTCGTCCTGCTTGCGCGCTGCGTCTTGCTGCTCACGCTCAACAGCATCACGCTGGGCACGATCAGCAGCGTCGCGCTTCGCTTGGGCGATTGCTTGCAAAGCGTCGGCGCGCTGCGAGTGCACGGCCAAGTGCAGCACGCACGCGTTGAACACGACGTCGCGGCAGAGCGCGCGGAACGCCTCGAGCTCGATCGGTGCGTCCGAGTCAACAGCTCCAGTGTGGCTGCTGCCAACGTGTACGAGCAAAAAGTCGGCGACGAACGGGTCGAGGAGACTTGCCATGTGCGCGCGCTTGGCCTCGGGGATCGCGCGCCAGACGTCAGCGAGCACAGCGCGCAGCTGCTGTGCGCGGTCGACGTGCTGGACGCCACGGGTCGCCGACCGGAGCTCCGCGAGTCGCACCGTGTCGGCGAACGCGTGCTGCTCGTAGAACACGTCGAGCGCAGCTACAAAGCTCCGTTCCGTGTACACAAACTGGTGCAGCGCTTGCATGCCGTCGTCGGTTGCTGCGCGCAGTGTGACTGTGTCGTCCCAGAACACGGCGCGGCCCATTGGGATGTACGCACGCCACCACGACGGGAAGCGCTGGCATGTCGTCAATGGATGGCGGCTCTGCAGCACTGCGTCGTGCGCTGGGCTCACACGCGGATCGTCCTGGAACACAAACGCGGCGTCGACTGTCGCTGCGAGCACGTTGTCGCTGTTGGCGGCATCTGCCGTGCTGCTGGCAGCTGCAAGTGTGTCGAGCGCGATCGTGAGTTGCGCGAGCACGTAGTTGGGCTGTGCGACTGGGCGATGAACGAACGTGAAGCGGTCGTCGCGCACGTTCGCGTCTGTACTGGACGTTCGACACGCGACGCCGCTGAGCGGGAACTCGAATGGCTCGACGCGCGCAGCGATCGGACCGCATGTGAGGTTGCGCAGAGAAAGCTTGCGCGGCACTGAGGCTGATGCAGCAGCATCGCTAGTGATATTGCTATTGCTGCTGCTGCTCACGTCGCACGTCGTCTCTTGTACGAGCGTGTCGAGTCCGATCTTGACGCCGCCGCTGAGCACGAGCACATCGCGGCCGCGGCGCTTGGCTTTCCAGCGGAACAGTAGCGCAAGCAGCTGCTCGAGCTGCCGTGGACAAGCGATCCAGTGCTGTGCGAGCGCGGTGTGGTCGTACAGGCGATTATTGCGCGTCGGTGTCGTGACGGTCGATGTTGGTGCGAGCTGCTGCGCGTCGCGCACGCGGTCGACATGCTCGGCGCTCGTGAGCACGAGCGGGAACTCCATGCAGAGCACGAGCAGCAGCACGCGCTTGCGCTTCAGCGCAGTCTGGGTATGCGCGTGACAGTGTGGACATATGGAGGACATATTGTGAACACATGGAGGACACATGATGGACACATCGAAGCGCATGTGAGTCGACAGCCACTCAGTGCACTACCGCCATCTCCTGACTGTCGACCATACCAAAATGTCCACAGCACGCACCTCGAGTCGCAGCCACTGCTTGTCGTCCATGACCGCGTGCTCGTGCGCCTTGAGTGGCGTCGTGAGCCGACCGTTGCATGTGATCGCAGTGCATGTGTCTGGCGCGACAGCGCGCATGTCGCAAAAGAAGAAGCCGATCTCGCCCAACTCCACGAACGCCGACACTGCGAACGGCACCGTGACATCGGCAGTCGCAATGACTGTGGTATCAGCTAGCAGTGGCAACGACGGCGTTGTGTTTGCACCGGTCGACTGCGTCGCCGAGTCAGTTGCAGTGTCCGCGTCAGCCGTGTCACTCGCTAACAACGTCGCACCACTGGTCGTTTGGAGATCAACTGCGTCGACGCTTGCGTCCCGCTGCTGTCTGTCAACTGCGGCTGCTGTCTCGACAGCACCACACACATCGCCGAGCGCGTCGTAACGCATGAGCGCGAGCTGGTAGTCGGCGACGACGCGTTGCGCAACGTCAAGCACGATCTGCTCGGCGCGCGAGCGCGGCGCGTACTGGTTGCAAAGGAACGGTGCAACGTCGGTTTGCGTTGGGTGGAACCAGTTGCTCACGCTCGCGAGCAGCTCGCGCACATGTGGAAGGTTCCATCTCGTGCGGTAGCGCTGCTGGAACCGCTGGCGCACGCGGCGCTGCAGCATTTCAGTCGCTGTTGTCTCGTCACTGGCGTGACGCGACTGTGGCGTGCATAGTTCGCGCTCGAGCCACTCGACGCACTCGACGGCAGCTTCGTGCAGCGGCACTTGACCGCCGAGGTGCAGTACGGCGTCAATGCTGCACCACGGCAGCTGTACGCGCTCGAGCAGTGCGTGCCAGAGACTCTCGTGCGCTGGGTCGAGCTGCTCAGGAAAGCTCGAGCTCAGCGCGACGACGTTCATTGCGCGTGCAGCTGCCGGCGGCGTGTGGAAGCAGCCGCGGCGCGCTGCAGCGTTCGCGATGCCCTGTGCATCGTTTAACGACACGCAAGATAGAGAGACACACAGACATACAGGCACCTGTGAGTATGAGTGAGTGCGACTACCATCACGACGTAACTCCTCGAACGCCCACGAGCTCAGTCGGTAAGTACCTCGAAGCGGTACATGTAGCGTCGCTCGGGCTGCAGCCCTGCGACAGCAAACACGTGCGGACAGTCGCGCGCGAGCTCGGCCACGACGTGAATGTCGGTGTTGACGAGCGAGTCGGTGACGACGCATGCGACGCGGGCGTCTGCATTGATCTCGAGCAGAATGAGCGCCGTCGCAGTTGGCGTCCGCTCAGCTGCGTCGATCAAGTCGAGGTCGGCAGCATCGGCAGCATCGGCAGCGGCTGAGCTTGCGATTGGCGCATCAGAAGGCGACACTTTCGAGGCAACTGCTGCTGTGTTGTCTCTACTCGTAAAGACGATGCGACCGAGTACAGGTCCGAGGGTCGCGCGCGGCGACGCCCTCGGCGGGAAGTAGTGCAGCTGCTCGTGGAGGACGCCGACGTGAAAGTCCGAGAGGAACTGAAAGCTCGCAAACGTCCGACTGCGCAGCTGCGCTGCAGTGCTGTTGCTACTGCTACTGCTGACGTTCTGTTGCTGCTGGGACGGCGCAGCTACAGTAGCGACTGCGAGGCTCATCGTGCTCTCGTACGTAAAGCGCTTGGAGAAGTAACCCTTGACGACCGACGTCGCTGCCATCGACAGCTTTTTCTTGCTTGCGCTAGCACCAGCGCTGCTGCTGGTCTTGGTCTTGCGCTTGTCGGACGATGCTGCGCCGAGTGCGCGCGGCTCGCTGATCGACCCGACACACGAGAGCGCGAGCGTCTCGCCGAACTTTTCGTCCGTGACGTCAAAGCTGCGCGAACTGCCGCGGTCCGAGCTGCAGACAATAGTGGCGCGGCGTGCGCGCGAGTCCGCCATCTTCCACGCAAAGACCTTCTCGAACACGCGCGCGATGTCGGGCCGTAACTGCGGAAACGCTGAGGTCCACGCAATCAAGTCGGCAGGAACGATCACGACGAGCTGCTGGATTGCAAGCGACGGCGCTGTTGCCGATGATGCAACAGTGGTCGATGGCAGCAGCGCATCTTCGAGCGTCTTCCACGTCGCATTCGTAAACAGGTTGACTGGTGCCGCGTCGCTCGTGTTGGCAGTCGCAGCAGTCGTGGTGGTCGTGGTCGCAGTGTGGCGCGTTGGTGAAGCTGGTGACGGCATCGCGACTGCTGCACTGTGCAGCTCGTGGACGTCGTGGCTGACGTTCAGGAACACCACGCGGCAGATACCAAACGTCGCAGCAAACGCAAACTTGGTGCTGTTCTTCACAGCGTTTGGCACGACGTCGCGCTCGTTCACGTCGACCCAGAGCTGGTTCTGGTACAGCTGCCAGCACTCGAACGCCATCGCACGCAGCAGAGCAGCAGCGCGTGCAACAATCACTGCGCGTCCATCGTCGCGTGCGATGGTCGGTGCTGGTCCTGCAGCGTCGCTGACGATCGCTTCGAGCCGTGCAGTGCTGAAGAATAGGTCGAACTCTTCGTTGAGCAGCATGAGGTTGCTCGCGTACGCGAGCATGTCCTTGCGCGGCGGCACGCCCCATGCGACGCGGTATACGTCCTGCACGCGGTGACGCACCTCCGAAAGCAGCGCCGTGTCGCGATCGCTGGCGCCACTACCGCCATCCGCCGCGTCTGTGCCGAGCCGCGTCACGAGTGCGCGCAGCTCGTCGTCCGAGAACGCAGTGCGCATGTCGACTTGTCCGCCGAGGTGCACGACGAGCTGCGGCTGTTGCATCGGCGCCGACAAGAACGCATCCTCGACAGCGAACCACGGGTTGAACTGCGCATGGTCGACGTCGTGGCGCTCGCCGAGCGTGTCGCCGTTCGCTGCGCTCGTGGCCGCGCATGCGTGCGCAGTGTACGAGCGCATGCCGCGCTGCACGAGGCGGGACCAACTGCTGGTGCTGCTGCTGGTCGGCGAAGACGCTGTTGTCGCGCTGACAAAATGCTCCATTGCGTGGTGCTGCGCTGCGATCCATTCGAAGGACATTGCGACGAGCGGTGGCGTCTGGACGTATCCGCGAGCGTCGTCTCGAGACGCTAGGACGCCCTGCTGATAGTCGAGCGCACACAGACGTCCAACGGCATGTAGTGAGTACAACCGCGTCGAGTCATTCACTACGCAATGGCGTCAGTCTGATTGAACGGACCTCGAACGAGACGGCATAGCGGCTGTCGGGACGCAGCGAGTCGAGCTTGAACACGGTCGGCGTGAACGCCTCGATGCTCATCTCGGCCACAAACCTGCCGTCACAGCAGTGAGCAGCGTCCAACAACACCAGATGTATCACGCCGGCAGTGTCAGCGCAGTCTCAGTCGAAACCTACTGCGCTCTTATGTGAACGCAAGTACACACACGCACCGCTGATCCGAGGTCGTGTCGGTGAGCACGCACACGCACTTGGGTACTGCGCGGTCGAGTTCGAGCAGTATGCGTGCAGACCGCGGCGTCACGCGACCGATCACGGGCCCTACAAGTATACGCGCGACAGGTTGCTGCTGTACGACAATGCGCGTAGCACTGCTCGAGCCACCGGCGTGTGCGACGAGATCGAGCACGCAGTACTGCGCTGCACGGTACGCGCCAGCTGGGAACTCGTGTGTGTACGCGTAGCGCGCGTCGAGCAGCTCGCCTTCGCGAGCAAGTGCAGTAGTTGCAACTGCCGTGTCGTCACCAGCAGTAACAGTTGTTGCTGGGATCGACACGGGGCCGAGCACGATCTGCTCGAGTGTAAGCTGCGTGCGCGCGTCACAGATCATCGTGCGGCTCGCGCGTGGGCCGGAGCAGAGCACTGTGACGTGGAACGCAGGGTCCTGCGCATCGAAGCAGCGAGCAAGCGAGTGAGTGAGTGTGCGTGTACCTGTAAGGCTTTGCAGATCTACATTCACATTTATACCTGCTGCTTCTTGCGGAAGATCAGTCCGAGCAGCTTGTCCAGTTCATCGGGGTACAGACTCCAGGCGTTCCCAAACACACCAGGCAGCGGTAGCGACTTAGCAGCAACAGTCGGCAAGCGACTCAGCGGTGCCTGCCAGAGCGCACGCGTGTCACTCTCGGCGTCCTGCCAGACCAGCGGGACGTCACATAGGATGACGAGCAGCTGCAGCGTCGCGTCGTTACGATCGCTGTCATTGCCGCTGCTGCTACTCTCATCGAGTAGCGACTCGACCGCGCGCCACTGGTCGGCACTCAGTAGCGTCGCTTGCAGCTGTGCAAACTGTTCGCTGCTCGAGTTACCATCACAGTGTTTGTCCACAATGTTCTCGAGCGTGTCGAGCGTTAGCAGCACAACGCCGCTGCTGCCGGGTAGTCGCTGGATACACGACGACGCGCCTGGAGCTGCTGCGGCTCGGCCACCAACAGCTTCGTACTCGCGCACGACGCGACGCACGAGCGCGAGGAAGCTGCACGGCACACCGTCACTCGTACTCACATTCTGCAGCAGCGACCGGAGCAGTCCGACGCTCGCAAACACGTGTGCGCCACGTGCGAACAGGAGCTGGTGGTCTGGTAGACTCCAGTGGCGTCGCACGCACTGCCGCACGAGCTTTTCGCACAGAATTGTCGGTTCGAACGACGACGAAGCTGAGGATGAGGCTGAAGCTGGTCGCATGTCATAGCGAACACTGTCGAATCGGTCGGGCGTCTGTACACACAGGCGGTACGCAGTCAGCAGATCGTGCGCGAGCGCGACTGTCGCGCCAAGATGCAGCGTCGCGTCAGCGCGCAAGCCTGGCGCTGCCGGCAGCACGTGATGCACGATGTCGCCTACGAGCGAGGCATTCGCAGCGTCGTCAGCACCGCCCGCCATAGCGCCGAACCGCACGCTGCCATCCAACACCAAATCGTCCGAAACTGCGACGAGCGTCCACGACGGCACAGGTGCGTCATACGCGGTCTGCACGACTGCGCGGCAAGACTGAGCGAGCCCTCGAAAGTGCACATTGTAAAGTCGACCGGGCTGTAGCTGCTGGGTGTGGAAGATTACGGGCATGCAGTGCCTCGTACGCTGCGTTGTAGCAACACGGTCGCCCGTGATGCGGTCCGTAAACACGCACGTGACGTCGCCCTCGGCGTCACACTCGAGTAGGATGCGCGCTGAGGTGCTCGATACCCAGCCGACAACAGGGCCGACCTGGACACCGAGCAGAGCCATTCAGTCATGTCAGTTAGTCATGTCAGTCGGATCGTACGAGGTGCATACACACAGCGCGACACATTGAGTCAATTGGACGTACGAGCACGCGAATCGCTCGTGCTGGATGCAGCAGCTCGAGCGTCGGCGCCAGTTTGACGCGGTGCTCCTTGGTGTTCACTTCGACGTTGAGAATGGCCATGTGCGCGCCGAGCTCGATCGTGCCGTGGCGCATAACGAACTTCTCGAGCACTCGCTGCTCGGACTCGGCTGTCACTAGCTGTGCATCACGACAGCGACTGCTGCTGCCATCGTCATCTATGTCATCACCGCAAGCAACCGACTGGACGACACCGCGCAGCGGACCGCAAATACTCTGGCGAATCGTGATCGTCGTGTCCTTGACGCTCAGCGCGCTCTCACAGCCAAAGCTGCGCGCGAACGCCAGCAGCACGATACTCCGAGCCAACGCGTGACGCTTCCACGCGACGAGCTGCTCCAGCACTTGCTGTTGTTGCTGCTGCTCACTCGTGTTAGCTGCTGCATTGTGGAGCGGCGACAGCAAGGGCGAGCGGCTCACGAGCACGAGGCTTGTAGCATCTGGATGTGCCTCGAGCATTGTTACTAGGCGTGCAGCCAGCGCGTAATTTATTGCGTTCTGCGCCAATGCAAGCGGGTAGCAGGTAACAGCCAACGCTCAGTTGTAGCTCGTGGCTGCAAGCGAGTATGTCTGTCGATCGCACAGTGTTGGCAGACACAAACCGACAAACAGTAGCATGCACACACCGCTAGTGGCTGCTCGTTGGCGTCCGGAAGCACGAGCAAAAGCACGCCGTCTGCGTCGAGACACAAGGTGTCGTCGTCGACGCCGTCACGTCCAAAGCCCCCAAGATCGCCGACGTAGCGCTTCCAGATTGGCCGCGCGAGTGTTGCAAGCAGCGACGCGCCGTTACTGCAATCGTCCATTTCGCTGGTCTCGCCGCCGCCGCCGCTGCCACTACTATCGCAGGCGCCGTCGAGCGGCATCGAGCGAGCGCTGCGCTTAGCCGGCGCATCGTCACCAAACAGCACGTCGTCGCTCCGGTCGAGCAGCACGTTCGCCTGGAACCGCAGTAGCGGCGCGAGCTCGCGTCGATTCAGCAGCTTGCGGTAGCACTGCACCAGCATGGCCGAGACTACTGCTGCGTTACCATCCTAGCGATACAGACACAAAGCGATCGATGCAACAGTGAACGTGCAGGTGTGTACATAGGTGAGGGCAAAGGACTTATCACGAGCTACCGAGCCATCAAACGAGCACTTGGGACGCACGCACTCTGTCGCGCGCTAGCAGCGCAGCCATTGCTCGGACCGTCGCGCGCGGGATGCGGAGACTCGCAAAGTGAAGCGTGAGCAGCGGCGTCGGCGCGCAGCAGTAGCCTTTGTGCGCTGCTTTCGCGTACATTGCGTGCTCAAACGCTGTGAGCGGCGGTGTCGCGATGCTGCTGCTGTGGTTCAGTGCGCGAATCGTCCACTTGAGCGGCTCGTCGTCGTTCGCAGCCGATGGTTCTGCCTCGCAGTCCTCGCGAGTGTGTGCGGCTGTCGTCGTCGTCACGTACGCCACGCGCTGCTCGCGGTCGCGTCGCTTGACGCCGAGGAGCCGCAGCGTGTACGTCGTGCTGGGTTTGAGTCCATCGAGTACGAGCACGCGCGGCTCGTGTGCGTACATGGCACTTTGGATCGAGACGCCGAGTCGCGGCGCACGACTGCGAGCACTAACCTCGAACGCGAACACTTCGACTGGCGCAACAGGATAAGCAGTTGACAATGACCCGATAGCAACAGTCGTCAGACGGCAGCCAACACACACGCACATACGATACGTGTTGGTTTGCATCAGCTATGGGCTTGACAAAGGCAAAGCGAGTGCATGGCGGTCGCACCTGTCGCTGAGCAGTCGATCTCGAGCAGTAGCGTCACACTCGACGCCGTGACCTGCCAGAATCGCGTCGATTCGACCCACACACGCGTGCATCCACAGTGTCGCAGTCAGTGCACTGGACCAAGCGCTAGCGAGCGGCCAGCAGCTGCAGACGTCTGACCGTGCATCATCGATCGCATACACACACGCACTTTGCCGATGATCGGACCGACGAGCACAGTCGGCAACTGCAACGCGTGTGCCGCGTCGTCGTCGTCCGCGCGCACGTGCAGCGTATTGTAGCGTGCAAACGCGTCGCTGCTGCGTGTCTGTTCCGCTCGTTGCGCGAGCGCATCGTGTAACGCAGTGACGATGCCGCCCATTGCGACTAGGAAGCTGCTCGTGTGTGTGCGCATCAGAGGTCGCTCGGATGCGTGACAAAGTGCGAGTCACACACATACACAGTATGGAGTCTCACACATTGCGTATGTTCATCCTCCTAACAGATTACGCACCGAATGCGATTAAAGAGCGCGCGTGGACGATTGTGGAAGACGCACCAGCGCAGGAACGCAGCGAAGCTCATCTTGCCGCCGTCCTCGACGCCGACAAACTCGAACGCTTCGTACGCGATCGCGAGCGCGTCGGTCTCGAGCAGCGACGCACTGTGCACACCGAGGCGCTCGAGGCCATTGCTGCATACCGAGACAACGACTGCGAGCTCTTCTTCGACAATGTCGTCCTCGGTGTCGAGGTCCACGAGCGTAAATACAAACTTGGCTTTGGCCTCGAGCGAGCCGCGGCACACGAGTGCAGCGCTCACGAGCAGCGTGAGCAGGTCCACGCGCTGCAGTGGCGGCGTCGCAAACGTCTCAAAGAGAAACGCGGCGCTGTGCGGGTTCGATGGGAACTCGAGCACGCACTCGAGCTCGTCGCGCGTGAGCGCAAAGCCGCCCTCGACGCTGCCGGGCACTGCGACCCATGCGCGGTAGACGCCGAGGATGCGCTCGAGACGCTGCACAGTCAGCTCGCAGTTGAGCGCGCGCACGTGATGCAGCGTGCGGAGTAGCAATTGTTTGTCGCTCGCAGCAGCGGTGTTGCTGTCAGCAGCGGCAGTGCCGCCATTAGCAGCAGTGGGATCGCCATCATAGGTGACCATGAGAGTTGAACTGCAACCAATGTGACGTTTGATCCCGATCTTCAAACGTCAGCCTTGGTTTTGTCATTAAAATGCAATGATGCAGTGTGGAATGATCATACTAGATAAGATACAACAAACGAAATGCAAAAATCAAACAATTCGTGGGGTGAAAAAAGCAAAATCTATCGAGCCGATTTAACACAGTCGAGAATAAGGTGTATTCCTTTATCAAGGGACAATTGCCACTGATAAGGCATAGGTCAGAAAGTTCTATATTAACAAACCGACTTCAATTATAAGAAATAATAATAAAGATCGAGTTTCGTGTTGTACGTCCAATTTCGATCGACAACAAAGCAACACATGCCGAAGGTACATCGCGCGACACAGACGCGCAGCTGCACCACCAAGCGGTGCGCCGTCAATCGCTCTGCTGTCGGCTGTCTGTCTATGTGACTGTGTTTGTTTGGACGCGACTTATAACAACGACACTCGCTGATCATCTCCCTCACTATATGTTGTGGCGAAAGCGATTGACAACACCACAACGCTGTTCGTGCCATTCAAGCTGCATCGAGCTCGAAGCTGTCGATCATGTTTGGCGACACCAGGTGCATCTCTGTGTTGGCTGTTTGTGTGGCCGAATGGCTGGCGGCTTACGGTTTGGCTGTAGATGTGTCGTCAACGTGCAGGTACTTCACCAAGGCAAAGTGGCATCTCGAGAGTGCCTCGTGGCTGTTGAAGAGTGTAGTGCGGCACAAATGGCAAGGTGACAACACGCGTCATGCACACGAATGTGTATAGACTATTTTGTCTTATATCGATTGACTTGACAGCGTGTATGTATGGGCATCCTTGCGCAAAGCTCGAGTAGACTTCTCGAGGCAGCAAACATAAATCGACAAACGAGCAACCTGCAGCTTGAGACATAGCAGCGTTGCGTAAGACATTCGAGTATTAGCTGTGGTCTGTATGTGAACAGATCGACAAGACAACTCTACGGAATAGTCTGCTCTTCATTGATTTTGCAGACAATTATATCACACAAGTGCTGGGATCTCAGTGAATAGCGAGGTGGGTGCGAATGTAGTCGTGGAGCGCAAACGATTATCGCCAGAGGTTGGTGGTCTGATGTCTATTTGTGTGTGTTTATGTGATTGTTCGCTGCTTGTAACTGGCCGATCGCCGACTGACTCGAATGTGGCGACCATGCACTCGAGCAACAGTAGCACTGCCCTTCACATCCATCTGAACATCATGGTGTGCAGCAACAACAGTAACGTGTCAACTCGCCGTGCGCAATGTGTGTCCCCGGCGTTAATAGCGCTCTAAAAGATCGTAACGGCATTCACCGAGCGCTCCAACAGCTCGGATTGGCGACAAATGAACTTGAGTCTTTCGTAGCTATTCGTGCTGCACTTGAAAATATTGCTGCTAGCGACCGACTGCACGCATAATCGAGCGATATCAGTGGTTTGACCTCTTAGGCGGGCAATACTTGGACCGACGAGCGCACGAGGTGCTTCGTCGGAACTAATGCGTGTATATTACTGCAAGATCCGTCATGATGTGTATTTATGCGCAAGTTTGTCGTTCGCATATATGTGAGCGTATTCGTACCACGCCTTGAAGAATATCGCCGCTAGCGACCGACTGCGCACATCAATCAAGCAAAATCGGTGGTTTTCTCAAGCGCCGCGTCGTCCTCGAATCCATGAGCGCACGAAAGTCGCTTTCTCAAGACCAAGTGTGAGCAGATTGACGTCGCGTACATGCTGTGCATCGATACATGCGTGTGGCGCTTTGCGCTTCCTAAACTACGAGGTCCGTCATGATGTGTGTTTGTTTGTCGTGCCTGTATATTTGAGCGTTGATGAGAAGTATTCTCATGGTCTGCTCTACCTGCTATCATTAGATCGGTCATATGCTTATTGCGTCTCGGTCTCCGAGTCAAACGCCTGGTTGTCATATTCTCCTTATCTGTGCGGTTGGTGGTGCAGTTAGTGTACCGCACCTTGTCAAATCAGAGTCAATTACTATCGCATCGACACACAAGCAGATAACCGGTACGTGCAGTGCTTGTGAGCTGTTGGTCCAGTATCTCTTTCACCGTCTTTCGTAATCGATCTCTCACTACGCTCCATTTGGCGTTAGATCGCAGCGATGTAGTGGCGTGTAGATACTGTCGCGACCGTTGTGCCTTGGCATACAACTGCAGGATGAGTTTGTCAATGTACGGCTTGACAACCTTTTAGAGAATATAGATAGACGCAGTGTCGGCAATGTCGAGAATGCATGCAGCGATCAGTAGCTCTTTCTTCTGAACCTTGCAGGGTGTGTTTCTGGGTAATGTCATATGGTACGTAGCGTTATCCAAAACGATGACGCAGTGTTTCTATCCAGCTTACATAAGTAGTCATGCTTGAACATCCCGCAATAGTCTTTACTCTGCTTCTGGCTTTCGATGACGATTACAATTTCGAGTAACAAAGTGGCGGCATCGTCGGACCGTCTCGACGCCAAAGATTCCGTCTGGTTGATATCGACAGTCGCTGTTGCGCGACAGAGTCGTGCTGGGCTTTCACAGACTTTAGGCTGGTTGGAACAATAATCAAGCCGTTGTGCCGCGAGTAGTGATGATGAAAGTAATTGTCGTCTATGTATACAAATCGCTGACTTGGCATGTACATACTCTACACACTTGAGTGCGTTGACGGAGGATAGACATAAAACTGACTATGAATATGTGACGTGCTGGTATTTTAAAGCGACCATATAGCGCTGCACGAGACGTAGGGCCGTCTTCATTTGAATTGACTGAGTCATGTCGACATCGTGATATCCGTTTTCATTCATGAACGCGAGGACATCCATCGATGTTTTCCGGGTTCTAGTTTCGCTTCAAGATTAATCGAACATTGGCGCTTATACCACACCAGAGAACAAATGAATTCTTCTGCTTCTCTGCGATAGATTATAAGGTGGCTCTGCGACGTGAGACGTGAAGGCGGACCATACACTGGCAACCGACTTGTTTAATTGCCTAGTAAGAGGATGTGCTTTGCTGTGGCTGACTCATTGAGTGGCACACTCCGGCGTCGCTGCGAAAGTTAGCTTGTAGCTAACTTTCTTTAATGCGCGTCCGTCGTTGCGTGCGACGTAATAATTCGCTTTGGCCTGTGTGCCGTTTTCACCTATGCGCAGGCGCTTGCTATGTGTACTTGTCGCGATTTATGTGCGCTTGTGAATGAACGAGACATTGATTTGCGAAATAATTTTAAATGCATTTTGTTTACCCCATTTAGACCAAGATCAATTATGAAAACATATATGAAAAACGCGACATATTGGCTGACGAATCGGCTCGAATAGCTCTGTTTTTGTCACGCCACAGTTATCGACCATTCTAACCCTCAACCAGTTCTGTTTGTCATAGGTATCGATCATTCTAACCCTTCACAATTTCGTCGTATGCTTGTGATTTGTGTGTAATAAACCCTATTGATGACTCCATGAAAATATGCAGAAGCAGCAGAGCGAATGAATGAATCTAACCAATCAGGCGTTTCAAATGACGGTTTTAGTTTGATTCAGGCGTTTTAAATGATGGTTTCGGGGTTTCGGCTGATTTATATATATTTAGATGCAGTGTCGGCAATTTCGAGAGGCAATTTCGAGATTGTAGTGTGTGCATACAGCGATCAGTAGCCTCACAGCGTTTCCATGACTGCATTTAGTAAGAAACATAGTCGTCAATCTTTTTATGGTCCTTCACAGACCTTACGCTCGTTGGATCAACAATCGAGTCGTTGTGTCGCGATTAGTGATGATGAATCGTTCATGTACACAAATCGCTGACTTGTAATGCGTGGTGAACACACTATAGCGCATACTCTGCGCAATTAAGTTCGTTGACGGAGGATAGAAAACTGACCCTGAATGTGTGTCGTGGTTGTATTCTTATGTGAACTCGTAGCGCTTCACGTGTCATGCTTGTATCCTAATGCGACCACAAAGCGCTGCACGGACTTGAATATCGTTTCCACGACTGCATTTAGTAAGGTACACGGTTTGGGTTGATTTATTACAAACACGGCCCTTGTTGCGAACTAAAGAGTGGTCACCTTTTTACTTGACTTTATTATGCATGGTAAATGAATTTGTGTATGTCAACAATGTTTACCAGTATACGAAATGAAAAAAGTCGATGATTTATTTCAAGCACACTGTTCGCAATCGATGTTTTGGAGTGATCTGCTACATGATATCGGCTCTTTTACACTATATATGCATGCCGTTACTGAAATTCATACATTTGGTATTTGTAGTCGGTCCCTGTCAACCTTGAATACAGTTTGCATTTAACCACTATTTTACTATGCAAGGTGTATAAAGCCGACATAACGAACCAAAACGATGAACCACTACAACGTTCCACTATGAAGAGACGGTACGATGAACTACAACGACGAGCTAAAACGACGAGCCGATACGACATGAACGTACAATGTCGATGTACTTGCAGCTTTCAGACGTACAATGATAATACGCGTCCAGTCGAATCCACTACTGCTGTCGAGTATCGTGGCGTTTAATCACTTACTATAGCTTCAAGTACATGTAGGCTGCGATCGAGATGTTGCCTGTCGCTGCCCACATGAGCCATACTGTGAAAAAGAAGCTCTGGCGCTGTAGCGGACGAAAGTCGATGCCGTTGCCGATCTCGAGCAGACACGACGCGTAGTCCACGACGATCTCGGTGCTGACTTGGACCACAAGTACGGTCGCCTGCGAACTGCCGAAGATGGACGACAGTGACAGGTCTGTCGAGTCGCTGTCACCACTGCCAGCGCTTGTCGTTGTCGTCGTCGTCACTGCTACTGGGTCGTGGAACTGGCTGAACATATACTTCGGATGGTTCCAGCAGAAGAATAGGATTGCGTACGAGCATCCAAGCGCAACGTACTCAGCAAACATGTCAACATACACCTCGGCGGCGTGGTAGTGTAGAAGTCGCTGACGCCACTTGTCAAAGTCCTCTAGCTGTTGCGCACTTGGCGATAGCGTCACTGCTGGACCTGGAGCGCCTGAGACCGCAGAAGTTGGCACAACAGACGTTGGTGCTGGATGTGTAGCGGAGGGTACGACACGGACCCTCATAATCGAGACTCTTGACGAGCTTACAGGAGCCTCTCGTCTCGCCTGCTCGCGCTTGATCTGCCGCTTGACATAGAGCGACTTGAAGCACCGCATGGCGATCTCAATGAGCGCCATCACGAGCGTCCCGGACAGTGTCGCACTCGTCGTGCTTGCAAGCAGCAGCACGATGCGTGTCTGTGTGTCGATGAGAATCGTTGGGACGCCCACAGTCGCTGCGATACTTGCGATGTTCTGCACCTTTTGCTTGAAGACGTAGTGCTTGGCGACCTCCTGCAGCGCGATCTTGAGCGCGAAGCTTGCGAACGCGAAGATGAGCAGACTCGCTGGCGTGTCGAGCTCAATGTGCGACGTGATGTGCGCGTACACTGCCGCTACCACGTACGCAACAGGGTTGAAGATCGTCATAGCAATCGTGCGCAGCTGCTGCTTCCAGTACGGCGGACGCCGTCGAGGACATGCGCGCTGCTTCTCTTGTCCACGCACGGTCTCGTCCTCGAAGATCCGTGTACCTTCGATGTTGCACGCCACTGTGTCGATGTTGAACCAGAATGCGTTGAAGTAGAAGAGAAGGCGGGCTTCGCGGATCGAGTTTGGCAGCACGAGCAGCGCAGCCAAGATGACGACCGTCCCGACGGTCGTACAGACCACGAGTCGGTACGTGCCTCGGAGTACCTTGAGCCAGCACGCGACGAACGTCGGCTTGACACCCGGCTTGGATACGAATCGCTGAGGGATCAGCGGAATCGAGAAGGTAGCAGCAACACCGAGCCAACTGAAGAGCTTCGACCACAGCACCACCGATGCCTCGAACATGCGGCCAGTCTGGCGCAGCGGTGCCTGTCCGCTCAAGATGTTGCCGCGACTGAAGCAGAGCATCACGAGCCACGCGAACACGGTACTCAAACACGCACTGCGTAGCACGAGTAGCAGCGACTTGGCTGTCTCGACTGTGTGTTCGCGCCACAGCCGCCAGCTACCGGTCATTGCGTCCATGCAGGAACGGAACGTGATGAAGCGCCTCAGTGCGGCGATCGACCGAACTTCAGCCGCCCGGAGAGTGTGTGTGTGAGTAACCGAGACAGGTATTGTCGAAAGGTGCTGCGCACTCGACATCTCGCAGTTCGCATTGTCGCCACCACTTTGCTCTGGTGTCACCTCAGCAGCCCTCTGCTTCTGCTTCTTCTTGCTGTTGCGGGCCATGTAGCTTTGGTAGATGCTGATGTGTGTGATAGCTGTGCACGGGTGCTGTTAGATTGATGCCGAAAATACACATACGAGCAGACCATGTGCTTTAACTTCAGCTTCGTATCAGCTCGTTTGTATTGGACGACACTGAGTCATGGTTGTAGTGCGCTTGTAGTGTAAGCGAACCGGCGATGGAGAATGTCACCATGCTCTCGAGGTTGAAGCGCCGTCTCCTACCTGTGCGCTAGTTTGCGATGGCCTGGATCGCTGTCCCTGCGTGCGTGGTATGGTGGATCTGGAGAAGATGACGAGTACAGTCGAGGATTAGTCGCTGGCGAATTAGCATCACGAAGTGCTTCGTTCTGGTGTTTGCATTGGTTGTCGTTGCGTCACGTGAGTGAGAACTAGCGATGCCTGAGCACACGCTACAGCGCGGCAGACAGATGTGTGACCCGAATGTGGGGCTTGGCGGTGGACATTACGAGCAAAATGTCCACCTCGATGCTCGCTTTTGACCTGCACATACATTCTCACGATTTGCTACAACGATGCAGATACTTGTAGCAAATGGGTGATGTCGTGTAGAGCAAATACACAGTTGGACATTTCTTTACTCAACGCGAGTACCAACTGTGACTTCACTCACCACGCCACGTTCACGTTCTCGCTCTCTTTTTGCCGATCGCTCGCTCGTTCTCGTCTCTTTCGCTCGCGCACACTGCTCGATCGGACAACGCGCTACTGTTCGATCGGTCGCGTCGTGTTCCCCACTGCCAGGTGCCTCGCACAGAGCGCCGACCTTCTGGTACTCGCTGTCCGCGCCGTCGTCGTCGTCGGCAGCAGTCGAACGAGGAGGCTCGAGAGTCCAGGACGTACGCTCGCTCGCTCTATCACGTCGGCTTTGAGAGCGAGACTGTCTCTTCGTCGAGTCGCCACCGCTACTGTCGCGAGCGTGCTTGCTCCAATCGAGCTGCACAACGCAATCGGAGCTTCGACGCATCTGCTTGCTCATACGTACAGCTACGCTCGCGATCGCATTGTGCAATAGCGAATCGCACGCCCACACTGCTCACGTCGTGCCACACGACAGAGACAGATAGCGCCTGCTCAACGCGACCAGCAGCGCATCAGGCGGCGTTCTATTTTCCTCCACACGTTCTTCTTTTTGCCACGCAGCACGCAGGCAGAGAGAGAGAGAGCGAGTGAGCGAAACCCACAGCAGCAGCAGCAGCACGAACGACCCACGACCACAGCACGAACGACACGATCACCAGCAACAGCACGCACACACACAACAGCAGCATGCAGCAGCAGCAGCAACTACAGCAGCATGGCGTCTCGGATGAGCTGCAGAAGCAGCTGCAGGCGCTCGGCATCAGCGCGTCGGACGACGTCTTCCGCACGGGCTCGGAGCAGTACGACCACAACGGCCTCTGCTCGCCGATCCCGCAGGAAGTGCACTTTATGAACGCCGAGCTCCGTCGGTGTCAGCTCGAAGGCGTCGGCGTTGTGCTCGGCCTGTTCTCGGGCTCCGGCCACGTCTACGAGTTTGTGCGCACGCTTCGCAAGTGCATCTACGGCAAAGTCAAGCACGCCGTGCGGCTCCACATGACGCCACACGGCACGTTTGTGCGGACAAACTACGAAGTCGCAATCAAAGTCATGAGCAAGGTGCGTTCGTACATCACTATGTGTGCGTGATGTGTCTTCTCCGTCGTTCGTTGGTCGCTATGCCTCTTTGCTTTGCTGACTCGGTACGGCTACCATATACAGGCGATCATCGAAGAGGGGAACCTGCAGGAGAACCCGCTCGTGGAGCTCGCGGCGCAGCAGTACCTCTCGAGTCCAGGCCATGAGAACGTATTGACGCTCGTACGTTTATGCATTTGCATACTAGTCGATGCGACTGACTGTGAAGTGACATTACGAGGAGCTCACAATTCGGAGAATGCGACTGCTGCTATTAGATCGAGTGCCTCCACGACGCAGACTTTATCTACGCCGTGCTGCCGTTTTGCAACGGCGGCGAGCTGTTCTCGGTCGTCGAGAGTGGCGGCGCAATGGACGAGCGCGAGTGCCGCCACTGGTTCACACAAGTGCTTGCCGGGCTGTCGTACCTCCAGAGCCGCTACATCTGCCACCGCGACATGTCGCTCGAGAACGTATTGCTCGATGGCGACATCTCCAAGGTGTGTACTGTATTTTGTATAACGTGAACTAACCGAGTGTGACGACATTCCATCGGTGGTAGTCTCACGCCTGTTGTTGCCACTTGCTGCTATTTGTCACTTCAGATCATCGACTTTGGGCTCTCGATCGGCATTCCCGTCGACTCGCACGGCATGACGTACTCGCTGCCACCAGCTGGTGCAGTCGGCAAGATCTTTTACATGCCGCCCGAGGTACGTGCGTGTGTGTTTGGGTCCAATGTGCTCTGTCTCTTTGGATTGCACCATATGCTCGATGATCGTATTGGTTACTTACGGATAGTATAATGGATCATACATCCTGCAACATGATGTACGATACACGTAGATCTATCGAAATCAGGTGCCGTTCAACGGCTTCTCGGCCGACATTTGGTCGACTGGCGTGATGCTGTTCATCATGGTCACAGGCGCCCCGCCGTTTGAGCGACCGGACGACGCGGATCCGCGCTTCCAGATGATCGCAAAAGGCCGCATGAGCGAGATGCTCGACTCATGGGGCATGCATCACGTCTCGGCGAGCGTCCGCGACCTCATGATGCGCATGCTCATTGTTGACGACCCCGCGCGTCGGCTCACAGTCGAGCAAATCGCAATGCACCCGTGGATCCGCGGCGGTTAGAGCCGGCGTGTGTGTATGTGTGTGTGTAATGCTGTCGGCAGCTTCAACTTCAGCAGCGACAGCAAATACCATTCCATCAATCGCTACGCTCTATCACAAAAAACCGCTATCAACCAAAAACCACGACGATGACCCCATTCACACCACCGAACAACTAGATTGCTCCATTAAACAAGCAAGAACGACCATTCGCTGTCTTTTGTCTTGTGGTTAGCCCCACTCGGCGCGTCGGTACAGGAACGCGTCGGATGGCGGTGGGATCATCGACGGCGGTAGACTGCGCAGATCAAACACAGGCGTTGCTGCTGCAAGCTGCTGCTGCTGCTGCGGACTGGTGTGTGCTGTCCACACAGCCGACGTGTCTGTCGCTACTGCACTTGTTGCTGTTGTTGTTTTTGCTGCTGTACGCTGCGCTTGATCTGTACACGCACGTACAACCAGCAGCACGCGCATGCCGAGTGAGCGACGACATAGACATATACGCACAAACCACACAAAGCAACAAAAGCAGAGCGACGAGACTATGCGCAACGCAATGCACACGTGCGCACCTGCAAAGCTGTCGTACCAGAGCTTGACGTTCGCTTTGTGGTTGCGGCCCTGGAAGTGCCGCCGCCGCGCTTCGTGCGAGTCCTCGAACGACTTGTGGCAGTACTCGCACTCAAACTTGGCGCGCACCATTATTGCGGCTGCAGCGTGCAAATTTGCAAGTGATGGATGCTGGACTGCTATATTCACTTAAGTACGATGATATACCTCAGCAACATGGATTCTGGTACACACACTGGACCGATCAAGCCTTACATGTGGATGAAAGGGACGACAACTACCAATGCATGCGTTGCTGTTGCTAGTCTGCTGCTGCTACGTGTACGTGCCGGCCAACGTGATGCTTGGGAAGAAGTACGACGGTTCGTTCGTCTGTCGCATCACAACATACACATTCGTAAGCTATACACCTAGATGTATACTATACACACAGACGTATACACACGCACACAGACCTGGTCGTCGACCCACGTCATGCCTTCGCGCAAGAGCACGTTGAGTGCGAGCATGCTGCGCTTCTTGTCCCAATGGAGCTCACGCGCGAGGATGCCAGTTGTGACCATCCCGCCCGTGTTCTGTGCGAGCGAGAGGATCGTCGTGTGGTCCTGGCTCAGCACGATTGGGACCGTAACGACCTAGGTATAGAGGGTACAAGCACATATCCACGCGTGTCAGTATACAGTATGCACTAGACACACACGGTATACACACATACCATTGTGCGCTCCTCCATGTCGATGAGCTGGAAACCTTCGCCCAAGACGCTCAGCTTCTTCACGGCACGCTTCACGTCGTCGTCTGTGATCGTCTGCGCATCGTCCGCACGTGAGCCCAACTGTACGCAGTAGTATACACTCGTATACACATATACACGCAACGACAAACCTGGGTCGTTGCGCTCCGTTTCTTTGCGAGCAGCCGCAGCAAGTCGCTCATGCCGATCAGTCCGCCGTTCTTTGGTCTGGACGTCCACGCACAAGTGCGAGCGCGTCAGCAGGTCCTCACATACACGCATACACACACACATAAACGCATACACACACACACGCACACGCACACACACCTCGTGATGATGCACACTTCGATGATCTGTACTGCGAGCTCGTAGTAAAAGTCGCCGACGTCAAGCAGCTCGGACCAGAAGCCTTTCTTCGACGCGAGCGGGTCGACACCAATGCGCGCACACATGATCTGGAACATCTTGCGGAACTCGGGGTCTTTCTTGATGTTGTGCTTGTACTTGACCGCAAACTGCTCGAGATTCGTCTTGAACGACTCGAGCTGCGCCGTGACATGCGTCGCTTGCGACTCGGCGAGCTGGTCGCCCACTTCGGTGAACTGCTTCGCGTGCTCCTGTTTCTTGCGCACAGCGCCGATGCCGACACCGCGACGACGCATCTCGTGTGTAGATGTCGTGAAGGTGGCGACGATGTACACACACGGAGCTATCGATCGGACCGCGAATGATGTGCTTGTGTGTCGAGCGCCTGACATCCATAATAGTGTGGCTCACTTAATTCATGTGAATCATGCCAAACTTCTGAGCCAATCACACGCCAGTTCGTATCGTTCCCTATTTTCGTTTTCTTCGATCAAATATATGCGTTTGTTTCTATTACTTGTCGATGATACGCTCCACGCGTTATTGCGCTTTTCTGATTGGATGTTATGATTGCTGACAAATACGTGGGGGACATAATGAAACATTCAGGGTTTTTCAATCATTTGCCACGTCATGCGATTTTTGGACACAAAACAACCCGCAATATTATCGAACTGCATGATGACAGAGAACAGTTTGGCTCCCTCAAACGCGAGCTCCCACACCTTCAGCTAAACCGACCAGCCGCCGCATAAAGAAAAAGCCGCGCTCCCTCTTCGCCCGCTAGCTCGCCACACGCGCGTGCTCATACAGATCCACCACACACACAGCGTCGCGCTTCCTTCCATCACCTTCGTTCCAACATGTTCATCTTTGACTGGTTCTACGGCGTGCTTGGCTACCTCGGTGAGTCTGTATGCAGCTAGATACAGCTGTGCGGTGTGCTCTGTGCATGGATATCGCTCATTCGATCGCATGGTCGGCTCGAACAAAGTGATGGGGGCGAGTGATTGCGTCACGTGTATCCTTGGTGCAGACGGTCTCACACGTGCACATTGCGTTATGCTCGGAACTACAGGCCTGTACCACAAGAACGCGAAGATCCTGTTCCTCGGCCTCGACAACGCTGGCAAGACGACGCTCCTGCACATGCTCAAGGACGACCGCGTCGCTGTGCACGAGCCAACGCTCCACCCGAGTACGTTCCATGTTCTATATGTATATACTATCTATTCATCTGTATGATTGACTGACCGACTGCTATGACAGACTCGGAGGAGCTGATCATTGGCAAGCTCCGTCTCCGCACATTCGACCTCGGCGGCCACGAGACGGCGCGTCGGCTCTGGCGCGACTACTTTGCGACCGTCGACGGCGTCGTGTTTGTCGTCGACGCGCTCGACCGCGAGCGCTTCCCCGAGTCGAAGCGCGAGCTCGACACGCTCTTGGGCTACGACGAGCTCGCGAACGTGCCGTTCCTCGTGCTTGGGAACAAGATTGACGTGCCGCGCGCGGCGTCCGAGGACGAGCTCCGCAGTGCGCTCGGGCTCTACGAGACGTACGGCAAAGAGGCGCGCGGCGACAAGGACGCGAGCATCCGCCCAATCGAGCTCTACATGTGCTCGGTCGTGCGTCGGATGGGCTACGCCGACGGCTTTCGCTGGATGGCGCAGTTCCTGTAGAGCAGAGCGTGTAAGGGCATACGCGTGCAAGTGTATGGGCGTGTGGTATAGCAGCAGCACATGCAGTTGACGCAACAACGTATGACGCAGTGGACACAGCAACAACAGCAGCATGAGAGAGAGAGAGAGACTGAGAGCGAGACGCCGAGCAGCAGCTATGAGCGATGGGCCGTCTCATTTAATTTGATTTCCCTTCTGAGCTGCTTGTCGTGTATTGCGTGTCGTGACGACGTTTGGATGGGGTGACGCCATGTCGGGTGTGATGGCAGTGGCCGTGATGGCAGTGGCCGTGATGGCAGTGGCCGTGATGGCTGGACCTGCTGCACTTGACAGACTGAAGCTCGCTCGGCGACATCAGTCGATGTCGATGATGCCACGAACTGACTCGTGGCTCGTGCCGTTGTGACCAACAAGTAAGACCGAGACAGGCAGGTATGACATCGCCAAGTGACGCGACGGCCATTGTGACGCACATCAATCACGTTAGTGACGCCACGTGGCTCAGGATAGCGCTCAAACGACGTAGTGCTGCAGAGTGCAACGGAGCGTCACACCATGCATATGAAGACACAGCGCGACACTATGAACATTGTTGTAATGATACTCGAGACATAGTGAAAGCGAGCCACTACTGCTGCTACTACTACTACTGTCTCCTACTGCGATTGACCGTCAATCCTGTCAATCCTGCTACAGTGCGTACTCGAGCACGTTGTGTGGCGAGAGCGTGCGACGGCGGTAGAACAGCACGTACGCTGCATCGGAGACGACGTCCGGCGCTGGCAATTCGCTCACTTTGTCGTCGTCAAAGCGGAACCACGCATCGCGCACGTGCACGGCTGGGTCGCGCAAGGTCGTGAACACGCGCGCGCTCTCGTCAAACGTTGCGTCGTAGCGACAGTTCGCCGTGTAGTGACCGCGCGTGAGACCGCCGACGTGGTTCACGACTGCAAAGAGGTCAAAGACCGTCTCGAGCGAGGATGAGGTACCAGCAGCAGCAGTCGAACTGCTACAACTCGGATCGACTGGCTCTGTAGAGCTATCACCAACACTACTGAGCGGCGCCATCCACTTGCTAAAGTCGAGCCCCGCAAGTGGAAAGTCGACGAGCGCACGCACTTTTTGTCGCTGCTGGTGCTCGACGAGCTGAAAGCGCTTGAGCTGGATCATGACAATGTCGGGCAGGCGCCAGAGCGCAGCGCTGCGGCGGCCAGCGCGCGCAACGCCGCAGCGCGCACAGACCCACGCGTCGGCGAGCGAGATCGTTTCGTGCTTGAAACTCGCATCGAGACACGCTGCAAGCGAGATCGCGTGGTTGGACGGCGCATTCGAGTCAGTCGCAGCGCTTGTCGTCGTCACGCGATTGCGCTCGTCGTCGTCCTGCGCCATCTCGGGTGGCACGTCGTCGTCGGCAACAACGTGGACAGCAGCTTGCGGACGACTGTCGCTACTACTGCTGTGACGACGTGTGCCACTACCACTGGTGCCATCGACGCGCTTCCAGTCGAGTACGACGACACTGCGCGTCGAAAAGTGCTGGAGAATGCCGCTCGCGTCAAACGGCAGCGCAGCACCGAGCGTGTCGCTGAGTGCTTCGAGGTTTGCGACGCGCGCAACGTACGGCAGTGCAGCGAGTCGCACGCGCGCGCACTCGCCGACTGACGCGTGCGTGCATGTCGCAGGACACGCAAACGCGCGCGCGTCAAAGTTGTCGATGAACCGCGCGGCTTGGAGCAGAATCGCGTGGTGCAGGTCGCGACTCGTGCGGTCCGACTCGACGGTCACGAACAGTGGCGTCCCAAAGATCTCGAACGATGCTGTCGAACGATTTGATGCAGCAGCAGCGTCAGCGTCAAAAGCAGTCTCCATATCGATACTAGCACGGTCACTGCTGTTGTGCAATGTCGCTGCTGTTGCTGGTACGTAGCGATGCACGACCTGCACTTCAAACACCTCGCGCGGCGGCTTGACGCGCGACCCCGCAGGCGTAATGCGCTTGTCGCGCCAGTCAGCAGCCGTGAACCACACATTCCACTTGGCGCTGAAGCCGTCAAAGTGCACGCACACGCGCGACGGTGTGAACTGTGCTGACAGTGTTGGTGTCGATGCCGACAGTGTCGATGTTGACAGTGTTGGTCGATCGCCACTCGCAGCGCTGCTGCTCCGCCTATCGCGCGGCGGCTGCTGGTCGCCCTCGCTACTCGCAACTGACTCGAGCTCGACATCGACGACCGTGCCGACAAACCAGTCGCCGCGCACGCCAAGCGCATCGACGCGGGCACCAAGTACGAGGTCGCGGAATCGCCGGAGTCGCGGTGGCCGTGCGAACCGCACGTCGCAGTGCGTCAGCACCGACGGGACGCGCGGGATCTCGCGGAGCGTCCATGCGCGTTCGTACGCGACGACGTCGCCGCGACTCGCGTGGAGCACGGCGTCGAGCGGCTCGTCGCCTTCGATCACGCGCTTGATGCGCGCGCGCCGCACTTCGACGAGCAGCACGCGGTTGCCCTGCAGACCGTACGCGGCAGCGATCTGCTCGGCGAGCGCACCTGCGAGGCTCCCGCGCTTGACAAAAAAGCCACGTGCAAGCACAGCACGGCGCGTATTCAGACGTTCAACGTCCGCGTCAATCGCGTCGGTAGCGTCCGTGCCGACAGCAGCAGCAGCAGTAGGAGCGACACTGTCGGACTCGGTTGCCACAGCTGCGCTGCTGCGGCGTCGACGCGATGCGACGCGCACTTGAAGCACGACGCGCACGGCGACGCGCACAAACTTGGGCTCAGGGATCGGGAGACTCAGACACACGGATGGGTCGAACGTCACACTCCGCGCGTGGCACGTGCCGCAGACCGTCTCGCTCCGCGTCTGGCCGTGAAACAGGTCGACGACGACTGACGAGTGGACTTGTGCATGACGCTGCCAAGCACGCGCAGCGAGCGCTGCGTCCGACAGTGTTGCACCTGGTGCCACACAGTCACGAGCCGTACGTCCGTTGTTACTACTGGTCGTACCCACTGATGTCGCTGTCGTCGTTGCTGTCGTCGCTGGCCGCGCGGTGAGGAACGCAAAGCAGCCAGCTGCGTCGCGCAGACGACGGCGCGGACGCGGGCGGCGCTCGTACGATGCTGCGCCGTGATTCAAATCTTCGTGGAGACTGTCGAGGAGCGCAACGACAAACTCGTGCGCGTCGTGCTGCCGCGGCTCCTGGAACTGTGTCCGCAGCGCGGTGAAGACGTCGCGGAAGAGCTCAGGGACATAGAACGCGTGCGTCTGCTGCGTCCACATCGCACTCACGAGTCGCGCGAGTACATTCGCAACGCGGCCGCGTGTCCCGAGTGCGTTGCGCTTGTTCGCATCGGCGAGCGGTCGCTGTGCGAGCAAGTACTCGCGCAGCAGTGGCGTGTGCGCGAGGCACTGGAGCGCACAGTTCATAAAGCACGTATTGCCGAGGTTGAGGAGTCCTGTTGCGCGCACACCGGCGTGCAACACGAGCCGCCGCGAGAGCGCAGTCGCAGCAGGTGACGTCGGCGAGAGCCCAGCGTGGCGCACACCTGCGTCTGTGCTGCTACTGTTACAGCTGCTGCTGCTCGCACCAAGCGAACTGCTGAGCGAGCCATTGAAAGATGACGTTGTGCTCGATGGCTTGGTGCTGCTGCGCGTGCCGTTGTCGGATGCGCGACCCGGTAGTGCGTGCACTGGCGACGCGCATACAAAATCGTTGCCCATGGGTCGGAACACGGCGACTGCAAACTCCTTGGCGTCGGCTGCCGATGGAGGTGGTAGTGGTGGTACCGACACTGACGCCATACTGCTCCGACGTTGCGGTCGAGTGCTCACACTGTCGTTGTCTATCAGCTGGTGCTGGCTCAACTGGTGGGTAGGGGGCAGCGGTGGCCGCACGTCGCTTATCGGTCGGTAGTCCACTAGAAGCTCGTGTCCGCTCTGCATGCCGAGCCCGTCGAGCGTCAGTGTCGTTGCTGCTGCAGTCGCCACTGCAGGGCTCCAGTTGACGCGCTGCCACGACTCGGTGCGGTGTCGACGGAGCCACAGCGTCACGTCCGCGACCGTCTCGTTGACTGCGAGTCCAAGTCGCATCACGAGCGCTTGCAGCGTTGTCGCGCGGCTCAGGTGGAACCGCCGCGCAAACACAAGCCGCACGCGGTGCAACTCGTGCCGCGTCAGTCGGAGCTGCAGCACGAGCGGATGGAGCTCGAGCCACACAGTCGCGCCATTCGGTACGTCGCACTGTACGACTTCGTCCGTCCTGCTACAGTCGTTCCAACCAGCACCAACATTGTCAACCCGATCGGCTGGCGGCGCGACCTGTCGCCGTGGAAGCTCAGGACCGCCGCCGTAGAGATCGATGAGTGCGCGCCAGACACTCGGCGCAACGACAACAACGTTCGCGTCTCGCACAAGCGTCCCGAGCTGCTCGTCGGCACAGATGTCGCGGTTGTTGATCGGTCCCGGGCGACACCGGAACCGTCCAAAGCGCTCGTGCTGGTGTTCAAACGCTGCTGTTACGACATCATGCTGAGCTGCTGACGCGCTCATCATGGACGTCCGCAATGCAGCTGCAAGCGCTGCGTCGTCGCTTGGACCGAGCAGCGACGGGTCGCTATGCAGCATGTACTCGAGCCACTGGCGCCACCACGTGCGCGACACAACAAACAGCGTCGCGTGGTCGCGCCACATTGTTGTCTGGTGCGCGTGCCAGAGCGCGCTCTCGGCCATCGCAGCGCGCACGACGTGCAGCGGCGCAACGAGCACTCCGACAACGTCGGCAAACGGCGCGATGCGCTGCCGGAACGTCGCAAGCGAGATCGCACACTCGCCGCGCAGCAGCAGTGCTGGGAGTGCGTCGAGTCGAACCGAGTCGGTCGCTTGCTCGAGTATCATTGCCGACAACGATTCATGGGTCGCAACAAGCGCTTGGAACGTTGCGAGCAGCAAGTGCGCGCCGCTCGCAGTCAGCTGCCCGCCGCGTTGGAACCAGAGGAACACGAGGTCGACGTTCTGTGGCGTCGCGTGCGCGTGCGCAAGCGCAAGCGTCTCACAGAGCTCAGTAAACTCGATGGCGCCACTCGCGTCGCGGTCAAGCACGTCAAAGAGCCGCTTGAGCGCAGTGCGCGGGACGCATGCGAGCTGCGGGAACAACCGCACGACGTGCTTGAGCTTGGTCAGTCGCAAACGCTTGTCGATGCGTTCGCGGCAAAAGCGCTGGCGTGCTGCGCTGTAGTCAAAGCCGCTGCGTGCAAGTGCGTCGTGGGCGTCTAGACTGCTGCTGTTGCGTGGACTCAGAAGCGACTCGACAGCAAATGACACGCGCCGGAACGCATCGCTGCTGCTGCTGCTCTTGCGTGGCGGCAGCAGCAGCTGCAACTGTTGTTGTTGTGTTTGTGGCAACGACAGTGCGTGCATGCGACCAGCCGATGCTTCCGATACGTGCCGAGCTGCATGTGGAAACTTGTGCGGATACACAGCGCGCTCGACGAGCTCGCGCAATACGAGGAGCTCAGCGGAGCTCCACGTGTCGATGCACCGACGGCTGTATTCGCGCCGCGCAAACGCTGAACTGCAGTCTTTGCGATGCGCAGCAACCGGCACTGCGTCGCTAATGTTTGTGCTCGTACTACTACTGTTATTGTTGGTGTTGGTATTGGTGGTGTGCAAAGTTGCTGTTGCTATTGCCTCGATGGTGGTAGTGTCATCGGCGCCTGGAAAGTACAGATGCGGCGAAAAGTGCGTTGGATGTTGCGCGTTGCCATCGACGCGCACAGGTGCTGTGTCCGATTCCTGCAGCGCCGACGCGAGGCTCGTTGCAAACAGGAACGACGCGTCGACATCGAGACGAGATAGTCGCGGCGACGATGCGGTCGCGCCATGCAGCAGCGATGATGATGGTGACGATGAGAATGAGGATCGACCGAGCGAGAAGAGCCGCCGGAATGCGCTGCGTTTGCTGCCAGCGCGAGCGCGGCGTGTGCGCGCACCAGCGTCATCATTATCGCGCCCGTACATGTGGCGAGTCATCTCCGCCACGACCAGTCAGCAACTTGTTCGCGACAACTGCTGCTGCTTGTGTGACGATGGTGCTCGTCGCACTCTTCTCGTGTAGCTTTGGAGGAGCTTGACGCACTCAACCCGTGCGTATGTATTAGTGCTCGCCTATTGGTGCGTTGCTGGGCATTCTGCATACAATAATCAGGTGCAACCGCAAACAATTCGGTCGAAAGAAGTGCGCGAACTCGACTAAGTACGAACACGTTCGCCTCGCTCTCTCTGCTCGTTCTTTTTCTGTCGGTCAGTGCAACACGTGAAAGTGGCGTCACACGTCACAGACGTCGAGTCCATATCGATGACGGCAACTGCATGAGTGAAGCGCTCGCTGTGCATATCGTTGACATGCGTGCGACGTCAACTCTCTCTCGCTTTTGCGCTCTGCTCAATCAATATGCGAGGACACGCATGTGCACTGCCTGTCACTTGGACAATTGTGATTGAAACGTGCTGGATTGATGATGCGTCACGCAGCACGAGTGCGACGCTTCACGCTCTATATCCGATCACCTCGATCATTGTCTCGCTAGGCGCACGCTCGGAGCAGGCGTGTAAGTATCAGTCAAGGATTCGTTCGCGTACAGAGTGCCGCGCGATCCACACAATCGTCAACAATGCAGCTGCGCTCGCTGCTGTTGCTGCTCGCAACGGCGCTCAGCGACGCGGCAGCCGAGTGCTGGATCCGCGACGACGGCACCGAACTCTGTGAACCCGAGCCGTTTGCGTGGCGCGTCGCAACCTGGTTCTGGTGCGCAGCGCTCGTTGTCGTGTTTGTGTTTCTCTGCGGTTGGAACGCCGTCAGCTGCTGCCAGCGCCACTGCTGCTGCTGCTGTGCAACGAAGCGCAACGCAGACGACGACGAGTGCGACAGTGACGGGACTGACCGCCACGACCATCGCTTACCACTCGAGGACGACAGCGACGGCGCATTAGCAGAGCCATTGCTGCCGCAATCACTCGGCAAAGCATCGCGGCAGCCGCACCGCAAGCTGCCCGTGTATCGATACATCGATCCGTGACATGCAGCAGCTCAACGTGGCTGCCACAGACCCACACAGACAGATCCACAGAGCCCTCGACTGCGATCGCGGCAATAGAACAACGATAACGACGTGCTGACTCCATGTAGATCCCCTTACACAAGTGCGCTGACTCGTGCCTCCTCCTCTATCCCATCACTATGCGCATCTACTGCTTCGCTTCGTCGGTGTCACCATCGTCAACAGCGCTCGTGTCGCCGCTCACAGCAGCGACGTCGGCCTTCGCGTAGCTCAGCTGCGCCATCACATCAGCGTCACTCGCTACTGCTGCACCAGTACGAGCGCTACTGCTGTCTGCCGCATACTGGACGTCCGTGTCAGGATACGCTGCTAGCGCGTCGCTCGCGTCATCACCAACACGCTGGCGCTTGTTTGCAGTAGCAGGAAGCGCGTACCCTTCGGGGTACGCAAATGCAGCCGCGTCAGTCGCGATGCCGTTTGCACGCACCATTGCAACGACCGCGTCGTGGTCCGAGCGCTGCGACGCCTGCTTTGCAACTGGATTCGGGTCGTCGAGCGCCCAGCGGATGTTCAGCACTTCAGTACCGTCAAGCGACTGGTTCGCCATCGCTTCTTTTGCAAACTCGGCGCTCGTGCGGTGGCGAAAGCGCACAAAGCAGATCGACAACCGATGGATCACGTTCACGTTCTCGACTTCGCCCCACTCGCCAAAGTGCTTTTCAACAATTGCATCGATCGTTTGGATCGTACCGGTATTTGTACTAGTATTCGTACCATTACCGGTATTCAAACTGCCCAAACCACCGACGTACAATGTCCGCGAATTGCGCGTAAAGTTCCCGACGCCCGACATGTCGTCGCGGTCGTTTGCGTGGCGGTCGCGCCCAAAGCAGTCGTGCATGAGCCCAACGCGCGCTTCATCAGCCATCGTCGGAATCCGATGGTAGTAGTTGCACTCGGCACCGCGTGCGCACATGCCACGTGCAAAGTGGAGGCAGAAGCTCCTGTTCGCTTTGCCTACAGCGTCGGCTTTCGTTGCGCCAGCATCGCTTGCCAACACACATCGCGTGGCTGCTGGCTCGTTGCCGCGCGAATGCGACCAGTGCTCGCCGACGTGCTTGCCGTACCAGATGTTGTACTCGTTCGCGCCTTCGAGGTGCGAGTTGCTCGTCGGCATGTGCGCGAGCTGCTTGCGCGCGGGCCGAAGCAAGTACGTGGCGTTGAGCGCTTCGTACTTGTTTGTAGTCGCTTCACCTGCACGACCGCGGCCGAACCAGCCAGTTTCTATATAACAGTACAACATAGCACAGTTGAGTATGTCAGTCATGTCAGTACATGTAGACAGTGACCGTGTCCATACAAACGTACCGTGTGGCGCTGCGCCCATTTCGGCTGGACGCTCCCATTGCGTCGCATTCGTCTCGACGTTGTAGTAGTATATCTTGTGCGTCGAGGGGTCGAGTGCCTCGCGCCACGCGTGTGCGTCGCCCGTGCTGCTGGTCACGAGCGCGTCAGGCGCTGCGACTTTCTTGGCGCGGCAGCGCTGACAGCGCGGACGCCGCGCATAGTTCTCGCTACGGCATGCAGCGCAGATCCAGTTCTTCTCGTACACAGTGTACGCTGCACCGACGTCGCCGAGCGTGCCGACGGCCGTGACCTTGCGCGGCAGCTCGTTGCTGCTGCCTGCTCCTCGCTTCATATTGGCGTCTCACTCGATTTGCGAAATGCAATAGTAGTCACAGTTGATTTAGATAAGTCGAGGGAGGCCCTCAGATGTCGACACGATGTCGACACATCTTGACACATCTCGACACTTGAAAACAGTCACGTGCACTCACAAAAACGCATTTCACATGTAATATACTGCAAAAGAGTCGAAGGCAAAATTGCTAGTTTATAAAGCACTTTGTTCTCTAATGTAGGTTGTAAATAAAATAATCTACCGATTCGCTGATTTGTTGGATAGAAAAGTATTTGGTAATCGTATTGCGTAAGCAGTGAAATAGAATTGCCGGACAATGCGATTTCACAGTTTACTGCATCGGATTGCGTCATAATTACCATGTCCAGCCAATCAGCAAATTGTAAGATGTATTTTTCTTAATCTATGTCATTTGTTTTTTAGCAGATTGGTATTTTAGAGACTCAAGCGAACGCATTATTTTGCTTGTTGCAATTGATATGCAAGGATATATATATGTGATACAGCGAGGCCGCTGTAAATTGGTATCATTACTAGATGTGCTGTACCTGTACTGTACTAGTAGTACCATTGTGTCGTTCAACTGCCACACATCGAGCCTGTTACATATTGATCGATGTTTCACGATGTCGTCAGCAGATCCAGACATGGCAACTCTACGAACGAGTGATTAGAATGGAATTGCCAGAATCAAGTGCTTGTTCAAGTCAACCTTCAATCGATTGTGACTTGGTTTCGACTTTGAACCGACCATGACGACATCGAGGCTCGGCAAAACCTGGTCAGATATGTACGTATCGATCGATGTTTTACTTTGCATCGTTTTCGTTACACTTCGAGACAACGACACCAACAACTCGATGTTTCAATAATGCACACACGAATAACGCCCTAACAAAAAGCGATTCGAACGGAAGGTTCAGGAATCGAGTGCACACGTCAAGTCTACTGCGACGTATACAATCGAAATGTCATTGCAGTATTACTCTCATAGTGCCAAGTACATGTTCGACGAGATCAAGATGCTGCCACTCGCTGCCCACATGAGCCATATTGTGAAGAAGAAGCTCTGGTGCTGCAGCGGACGAAAGTCGATGCCGTTGCTGATCTCGAGCAGACACGACGCGTAGTCCACGACGATCTCGGTGCTGACTTGGATCACAAGTACGATCGCCTGCGAACTGCCGAAGAGGGACGACAGTGACGGACTGTGCGAGTCAATATCGCCACTGCTGCTGCTTGTGTCGTTGCTACCGAAAGTGCTAACTGCACTTACCGCCGCCGTTGCTGTGTCGTGGAACCGGCTGAGCATGTACTTGGGATGGTTCCAGCAGAAGTACAGGATCATGTACGAGCACCCGAGCGCAACGTATTCGGCAAACATGTCGATGTACACCTCGGCAGCGTGGTAATGCAACAGTCGTTGGCGCCATCTGTCAAAGTCTTCTTGCTGTCGTGCAGCGGGCGATGTTGGTGCCACTGCAAGGCCTGTAACGACTGAACCCACAGAAGCTGGAACAACGGAGTTTGACGTTCGCTGTGTCGCGAAGCTCGCAATGCGCTCGCTCTGCATCGAAACGGTTGACGCACTGGGGAGGGCCATTCGTCTCGCCAACTCACGCTTGATCTGCCGCTTGACGTAGAGCGACTTGAAGCACCGCATGGCGATCTCAATGAGCGCCATCACGAGTGTACCGGACAGCGTCGTGCTCGTTGTGCTTGCAAGCAGCAGCATGATTCGCGTCTGCGTGTCAATGAGAATCGTTGGGACGCCCATGGTCGTTGTGATACTTGCGATGTTCTGCACCTTTTGCTTGAAGACGTAGTGCTTGGCGACCTCTTGCAGCACGATCTTGATCGCGAAGCTTGCGAACGCAAAGATGAGCAGGCTCGCTGGCGTGTCGAGTTCAATGTACGACGTGATGTGCGCATACACCGCCGCGACTACGAATGACACGGTGGTGAATAACGTCGCAGCAAACATACGCAGCAGCTGCTTCCAGTACGGCGGGCGTCGTCGTGGTGGACATGCGCGCTGCTTCTCTTGTCCGCGCATGGTCTCGTCCTCAAAGATCCGCGCCGCCTCGATACTGCATGCTGCCGTGTCGATGTTGAACCAGATCATGTTGAAGTAGAAATGAAGGCGGGCTTCTTGCGCAGAGTCTGGCAGCTGGAGTAGCGTTGTGAGGCTGACGATCGTCACGACTGTTGTACAGACTACAAGTCGGAACGTGCCGCGGAGTACCTTGAGCCAGCACGTGGGGAACGTCAGCTTCACATCCGGCTTGGACGCGAGCCGCTGACCGATGAGATACGTCGAGTAGGTCGATGAGGCGCCGAGCCAGTGGAACAGCTTCGACCACAGTATTACAGAGAACTCGAACATGCGCATCGACTGGTGCTGTGGTCCGTGTCCACTGAAGATGTTGCCGCGGCTGAAGCAGAGCATCACGAGCCATGCAAACACGGTACTGATACCTGCGCTGCGCAGTACAAGCAGCAGCGACTTGGCCATCTCGAGTGCGTGTTCGTGCCATAGCCGTCGTCCGCTATTCACCACAACCGTGATTGCCTGAATGGAGCTGAGTGCAACGGAGTGTGGCGTCGCCTGGAATGGTCTGTTCACAACTGACGGTGGTGTCACCTGCTCTGAGCCGGGTGCAGCGGAGTGTGGCGTCGATGCGATGGAGTCATTGTTGTTTGCATCATGCACGCTCGGTTTGAAGAATTTTGACGTCGTGCTTTGAAGTGTACGAGACGTCTTGCGGAGCTGCTCTACCGTGTTACCATCTCGATGCTCTGGCGTGACCTTGCATCGCGCCTTCTTGTTTCGCTTGACCATGTCAAGGGCACGTGCTGGCTGGCTGTCAAGCGCGTGGACCGTGATGCCAAATGTACGGCAACGCGGTCACACTTGTGGCTGATCGACTTTTGATAGCGCACAACGATTGCCAAAACTGACAAGTCGACCAATTTGTATCGTGCTCTCAAAATACTGCAGCACAAGGAGCGAAAGTATGATGAGCATGACCAGTATACGTTCCTTTCCTCGTCAATGTCATCATTCGTGGCCGATGCCGCGCGTGCCCACATCTCTCTCTACTGGATGAGTAGACTCGAATGTCATGTTGACACTGGTAACCAATTCCCAGTCTCCCACCCTACTTGATGTCGACCACTACTAAAGTCGTCGTGACATTACCATACACAGACGTGATTTGCATATCTTGCGCAGCTCCAGACCCACACAATCGATTGTCACAACGCATCGATCAATGTTCGATGTTTGTTCGGTATCTAGTGTCGACACACGACTTGTTCTGGCACAACGACGTCGACAAACTGCCCGTACCTCTTGAAACTGCGCGCCTGAGTGCTTACCCACGGTTTCTGCTGTGGGTCGCTGGCGATAATACAATAATGTGTTGTTGACCTAGATATATTTGAGTTGACGAAGTCATGTGCGCCAAATTCGAGTGCCACAAGTCGTTCGCGGAGGCACTATCACCGCCGCAACCGCAGAGCAAACAACAAGCTCTGGTTCGACAGCTTCGCATGTGTGTGTGTGTACTGCAGACACAGCTACAACTCAGTTACCAACTCAGTTACGAAGCCAAGCTGACGTTTCCTATCTGGACAAAAATAGCGACTGTTATTCAGCGCGAATGCTCATATTGACGTGAAGTAGCGTGATAGCAGCGTGCGACTGCCAGACTACCATTGCTACAACGTTGACCATGACGAATGCAGTAGCTATCGCCCCGCTGCCGCAAACTGCCGACCGCAGCGGTGTCGTCGGTGTCACTGCATCGTCATCGCACCGTGAGCAGCCCCGATCTCTGCACCGACAACAGTGACGTCATCGCAACGACAGCAGAGACGCGCAGCACCAACACCAGTGCCACCAACCACAAGACACGCTCCGCTGCGATGTCGCGTTTGAGTACACTCGCGTCCGTGCAAGCATTCACAGGCGCGGTGGGTGGCGGCCGGCGACTGTGGCGTGAACACGCAGTGCAGATCGCCTGCTCGCTCCTGCTTGTGCTGCGCAATGCGTTTGTCAGCGTTGCGTTCGCGTGGTTCGTGATGTTCTGTTCCAATCGCGGCAACGTCGTCAATGGGCGAGCGACTCGCGAGCAGTCGACACTCGAGTTTGACGTATCGCTGCTGCTCTGGTGGAAGCTCTTTAGCTGGGCTGGCGTAGCGGCCACGACCTCGGTGTCTCTCACGGCGCAGCGGTTCGCAACCAAGCCAGACGCCGAGCCGTCGTTCTTTGTGTGCTGGATGAAGGTGCTCCGCGGCACGTACTGCCTCGTTGTCGTCACGATCGTTGTGGTACTCGCAGTCACCATCCCGCTTCTCCATATCTCTGCGCCTGTCCACACGCTCCGCATCCACGTATACATGAGCGCGTTTGTGTACCACGTCGACACGGTCGCATGCAATATCGCAACGACGCGTGTGTTTGACACCGAGACAGTTCGCGGACAGGAGAAACAACGCGCGTCGGGGTCTCGGCGACCGCAGTACTGGCGATGACTTGCAAAGCTCTACGTCGTCACGTTCCCGAGCATCTCGACGTTCTGCATAACAGCGCTGTACACAGGCGTGACAGCGAGTGTGCAGCTCGCAACTGCGTCGCAGCTCTTGATCTTCACGCTCTGCAGCTTCGCGCTCAAGATCGTACTGCAGGAGGTCTCCAAGTTTGGCGTCTTCAAGCAAAACACGCAGAACGCAGCGATCATGGCAGCGCTCGTGGGCGTCCCAACGATTCTCATTGACACACAGATGCGCATCGTCGTACTGCGCGGGAAGAGCACGAGCGCGACGCTGTCCGGCACGCTCGTGATCGCGATCGTCGAGATCTCCGTCCGGTGTGCCAAGTCGTACTATGTAAAGTATCAGATCAAGCGCGAACGAACGAGGCAAGCAGCACGTGCGAATGTTGAACCAGCAACGCAACCGACTACGGGATCCACTGATGCACTACCAGCAACCACATCAGAGGCAACATCAGAAGCGACCACAGAGCTGACTGCAGTAGCAAGACCACCGAGTGCCGCAAGCGGCGACTTTGACAGATGGCGCCAACGACTACTGCACTATCACGCTGCCGAGGTGTACGCTGATATGTTTGTCGAGTACGTCGCGCTCGGGTGCTCGTATGTGATCCTGTACTTCTGCTGGAACCATCCCAAGTACATGCTCAGTCGGTTCCATGACACAGTAGCGGCGACACATTCGGATAGCAGAATCGGAAGCAGCAGCAGCGACAGTGACGTCAACAGTGCGTCACTCATCTCGCTCGTCGGCGGCTCGCATGTCGTCGTCATGGCATGTCAACTCAGCGCAGAGATCGTCGTGGACTACGCGTCGTGTCTACTCAAAGTCGGCAAAGGCATTGATTTTCGTCCACTGCAGCGCCAGAGCTTCTACCTCGGACTGTGGCTCATCTGGGCGGCGTCCACGAACGTAGCGATTTCGGCAAACATCCTTGTGCGGTCAGAGCCATGAATGCGACGGCAGCAGCAGCAGTGGCAGTCAACACTTGTTCTGAAGGTCGGGTCGGTGCAAAGGTAGCGTGGTGAAGCGGGTGAACTGACGCGACCAATGCTCATCAACACAAGTCCACTTAGAGATCCTGACAATCAAGGATTGTGGTTGTTGCAACAAATACGCAAGGATTGTGGTTGTTGCAACAAATACGCAAGGATTGTGGTTGTTGCAACATTTGAAATAAATATACACAACCTTACGCTGTATATACTTCAAGTGCGCGCCAAAAGTTTAGAAAATGAACCTTTTTGGTGAAATCACTTGCATTCGTGGTTGCAGTATTGCAAACAGATACAATATAAAATGAACAGTCTTCTGCGACTACAGCGATAACAATTGTTGCGTCAGATTCGCTTTGGTCGCTTAGTAACAGAAATATAAATTTACAAAGGCAACGAGCAAATGACACCAGCTCGGTAAGATTGGTATTGAACGAAGATGTCGGACTTAATATTGCCTACGAATCGGAAATATATAATCCATGATGTTTCAAGACCTCAGCACACCGTTTTGGCATGGAGTCCAAAAGTGCGTCGAGTGTTTCTTGGCGGATTGCTTTCCACGCCTTCGTGACTGCTGCAGCTAATGCCGTCGTCGACGTGTACTGCATTCCACACGCGTAGACGTCTCACATCATGATGCCGAGAGACGCTCTATCGGATTCAAGTCCGGAGACATCACTGGACACGCCATGGTGTTGACACTGTTGTCTCGCAGCCATTCAGTCGTAACACGAGCTCGGCGGCAAGGGGCGTTGTCGTGCTGGAAACGTGTACAAGAGGGTGGTGATCGTTCAGAAACGGGAGGAGATGAG
>JAADWX010000147.1:0-39252 GCA_023336405.1 Globisporangium echinulatum | reverse complement strand
GGTACGTTTATCATCGTGCGCAGCGCTGGCTGTCGCTTGTGCGAACAGTGTCGCTGCTAACAGATCGCGGATCGTCGGCATCATGCTGTACTGATGGACATTGTGTGTTTGTGTGCTGCTGCTGCTCGTAGACGTACAATGAGTACATGTATCTAAAGGGCCGAATGCCGACAACAGTCGCGACCAAGGACGACGGCTCCAAGGAGACGACATTCGAGTTTGCAAACAGCGTCGCGTCGCCAAATGTGCCGTCGCCGACCGCGCCGTCGACGCATACAAATAGCGACGACGCGAGCGAGACGAAAGTGGACGACAATGACGACATTGAGCTGCACGTCCTCCAGAACGTGCAAATGGCATTCAGTCAATCAGATCGCTTGAAGCGAAACAATGCAATTTGTGTGATTTTGATTTGGCGCGAAACGAAAGAGCTTTTGAATTGGCCTCCCAATGCACCAAGCGCTTGCACATCCAAGTGCAAATGCAAGCACGAAAGCGCTTTGGTGACCAGCAGCGCATTTCCACTTTTGCCACGCGAAATGACACCACGACCACGACCACCACCATCATCTCCGTAGTATAGTAGTAGGTGTTAGTAGTAGCAGCGATGCAGTCGCGTGCATCACGACAACGAACTGCTGCTGCTGCTGCGCTGACTGGTCGCCATTGACTTTTGACGCACTTGACGCTCTCGACGCAAGTTGAGCACAAGTGTGATTCGCAGTTGCTGGCACACAGTACGGCTGTCGGTTGCTCGCACACGCCCAGCACTTGGCTCTCGACGACCTCTATTGTCACGTTGCTGCGACTCGAGTACTGCGCAACGTGGTGCCAATGCCCAGTGACACTCAGCGCGTCAGTGTCGCTGGTGCCACTAGGTAGCAACTCGGTGCTGAACGTGCGTCGATGCACTCGCGACACGAACGACTCGATGCTCCCGAGGCCGTCACGGCCAGTTCGGACTACGTTGTCTATCACCAGTTCATCTTTGTCGCTGACCTCGCCATCGCCAGTGCTGCTGTCTGCCGTCTGCTGTCACTACTTGTCGCTCAGTCAGCGTTGTCCACAAGCTCCAGCGCATACTGCAAGTTGCACCTGCCTGCGCGTATTCGCATCTCCCATCGGTCGATACGCACACCAAGCTATTTGCAAGAATGACGCTCACTCGCGACTGCTCGCACAGCACGGCCGTTGCGATCCAGCTGCGCACGTGACCCGTCGGCGTGCTGCTCGCGACGCATGGCAAGCGCTTGCAACGCACATCACAGCTGCATCTGCCGCGTTGCGAACAGAGCAGAACGCCACGAGATCCTCTATCGCCTCCTTTAACACACCTTCACACACATACCACACAAGTACGCACACGCGTATAGCAGCAGTCGCCATCATCCCCTCGACACACGATGGACGCGAGCGATCCGGACGCAAGTGCTGACGAGCGCCGCACGTACGTCGTTGCGCTGCTCCAGTGCCTGTATGGCCGCAAGCTGCAGCTGAGCACAGACCCATCGACGAAGGATGCGCTCGCGACGTTCCTCGACGACCCGCAGTGTATCGTGCTGATGGCGCGCACGCAGCTCCGCAGTGGTGCCAGCAGCGTTGATCCATCTAGTACCACTAGTACCAACAGCATCATTGACGGCGACGGTGTAGACATCGTGCTCTCGACGCGGCTCGAGGGTTGGAACCATCGCGACACCACTGCTGACGCACGTGCGACTGTGTTTGTCAAAGTACGCGGCATCGCGCCGCTCACGCCCGCGTCGATGCGCACGAGCGTGCACGTCACAACGCTGTTGCAGACGCCGCTTGCGAGTCTGTACGCGAGCGTGCACCATGTGTTTGCGCCGCTGCTGCTTGCAGGCGACGCGCAAGCGAGCGCGCTGTCGTCGGCGCTCCAGGACGCGATGCTGACGCTCGACGCCGGACTTCACGGGACACTACACACTGACGCAACGAGCGACTTGGACGTGTTTGCGATCGCGACGATCGACGACGAGTGCACGTACTGGCGCCAGGCGACTGGGAAGCGCGCCAAGACGTTCAGCGCGGCGCTCGACACGGTGCACGCGCGCGTTCGGCGCCTCGACGCGCTGGGCGTGGACGACATGCTCGAGCTGCTCGACGATGTCGCGAACGCGCTCGACGACGTGTGGCGTGCCGACCTCGCGCCAGCACAAGCATACCCGCAAGCGCGCATGGAGCACGTGCTCGGTCTCGTGAGTGCGGCCGTGCACGCGTGGATCGTTGGGCGTGCAGCTACATTGCTCGACGGCGGCAGCGCCGCCAACGTCTGGACGAGCAGCTTTGCGGCCGTCGACGCGCTGTTGACGCAGTCGATCGCCGTGTGCGAGCACTGGAGTGCGCGCGTCGAGTCATTGACTGGCACGCTCTGGCCGGCAAACGACGCGCACGCGTGGACTGGCGCGCCGTCGCGCGAGGTCGCAGCGCTTGCAGCGCTCGTGACGCGGCTCGAGGCCATTGCGCGCGTGCGCACGACGTACGAAGAGCTCGTGGCACTGCTGCCTCGTTCGGCCACAACAACGCTCGCATTGACGTGCTTTGCGCCGTTCGCGACGCTCCGGCCGCTCTGCTACAACGCGTACACGGCGCCGGCGTTTGATCGCGCCGTCGCTGCATTCGAGCGCGCGCTCGCACCGGCCGAGATGCAGGTCGGCGCGATCCTACGCGTGCAGCTCGCTGCTGTCGCCAGCAAGCCGAGCGCAGCCGTGCGGCTCTTGCAGCGGTTTCGGCACCTGCTCCAGCGGCCAACGCTTGCGATGGCGTTGGCAGCCGAGCGCGACGCATTGCTCGCCCAGTTGATCGCGCATCTCGACCAGCTCGCGAGCGACTTTGACGCGCGGCGCGACGCGTTCGACCAGCGCAGTAGTCGTAGCAGTCGCAGTGGTACTAACCGCAGTCTTCACGCTGGCAAGACGCAGAGTCGGCACGTGAACGCCATTGCGTGGGGCCACATGCTCGCAGCGCGCGTGCGCGAGATGCAGACGCTCGCAGCGCACGTCCTGCGCGACCTGTCGGCCTACAACGCGTTTGCCAAAGCATGTGACGCGCTCGCGACCAAAGTGCACGGCCTCGTGCTCGACACGGTGCGTGACTGGCAGGACGCGATCGCCGCGCAGCTGGCGGCCGACGACAGCGCGCAGGCGCTGCGGCTGACCGGCAAGCTCATGCAGATCGACGCGCGCGGCGATCTTGTCGTGAACTTTAGTGAGTGTCTCGTCACGCTCTTGCGCGACGTGCGGCAGCTCACCGAGCTCGCGGCTCAGAGTACTACTGGATCTAACAGTAAGGACGGATCGTCGACTCCGCGCATGGACGACTGGGTACCGCCGGACGTCCGGCGCGTTGCCGACGAAGCCGAGCGGTACTACCGTTATGGCGTGACGCTCCAGAAGGTCGCGAACTTTTACAACAACATGGCGAGCCAGATCATCGATGAGCAAAAGCCGATGCTCCTTGACTCGCTCCTTGCGTTCGAAGACGCGGTCCAGCGTCCTGGCCTCGCACCAGTAACATTATCGACCTCCAAGAGCTCTAGCTCTAGTAATACGTCAACTCGAAAGGACGTGACGTGGCAGAATCTCGACGAGTGCAACGCGTACGTGCAGCAGCTCCAGGACGCAGCCGACAAGCTCGCGGCCGAGAACCGGCGCTTCAAGCGCGCGCATGCGCGGCTCGGCGACGAACTCGTTGCGCTCGTGGACGTCGACCTGCTGCGGCACGCGAGCGCGTGGAAAGAGCGCTGGGACGCGATCAAGCGGAGCGTGCTCGCCGTGACGCGCAAGCAGGACCCAGCACGGACGAAGAAGTGGTTCCTCTACTGGGACCACCAGGTCTACAAAGTCCTCGAGAGCGGCTACCAGTTGGGCCTTGAGATGCTCAACGAGAATCTCCCAGAGATCAAAGACATCAAGACCGAGCTCCACTTTCCAGCGTCCGCTGCCGCTTCGGCGCTCGTGCTCAAGCCGCCGATCGAAGAGCTCCGGACGACGTACTACAAAGCGCTCAAGAAGTTTGTTTCGCGTCCGACCAAGTTCAATGGCTTGGCGCACCCGCACGTGTTTGCTGCCATGTGCGACGCGAACGCACCAAACCTCGTACGCGTGTACGCGAGCGGCGAGCAGCTCTTTGCGCGCGTCGAAGCACTCGTGAGCGAGTACGAGCCCTGGAGCGTGCTCGCGCGCGCGAGTGCGAGCGAACTCGACGCAGCACTCGATGCAGCGCTGTCGGAACCAGCGGACTGGGAACTCAACTTCAAAGCGCTCAAGCTCAAGCGCAAAGAGAGCGAGCGCATTCCAGACTTTGTCAAGATCGACTGCGTCCACGTCGCGCTCGCGCCGTTCAAGCGCGCAGTCGACGACGCGTTGACGCGCGTGCACGACGCGCTGCTGCTGTCGCTGCGCAAGTCGACGCTCGCGCACGTGCGGCTCGTCGAGGACTTTGTCGAGATGGCGAAGGACAAGCTCACGGCGCGGCCGCACTCGATCGACGAGATCGCAACGGCGCAGCGCGAGTGGCAGGCGATGGACACGAGCCGCGCTGACGTGCACGCGCACTTGGCGCGCGCCGAGCGCAAGACTGCGCTACTGTTGACGGCCACGAGCACGAGCGGCAGCGCGCGGATCGACACGAACGAGCTCGAGTCGCGGCTCGCGAAGCTCCCGACCGAGTGGGAGAACTTTGAGGTCGCGCACGAGGCGTTCAACGACATGATCGCGGACCAGCGCGAGAGCCTCAAGGGCGACATTGCGACGCACGTCGAGCAGTGCAACGAGCAGCTCCACAAGTTTCGCGATCGCTGGACCGCGTTGCGATTGCACGAGGTCTCGTCCTGGGACGACGCCGACCTCGCGGTCAAAGTGTACAAACCGCTGGCCGACGAGACCGCGAAACTCACTGACCTCAAGGCGCTCAGTGTGACGCTCACTGACAACTGCCGTGCGTTCAATATGGACGCGCCGGTGTTTGACGGTCTCGACGCGCTCGACGCGAGCGTCGCGATCGCAAACAGCACGTGGTCGACGTACCAGCAGTTCCGGGCCGAGGTCCAGACGCTCGGAGCGCAGGACTGGTTTGCGTTCAGTACGAACGTGTTTGCGCTCCAGGACTGCGCACAAAAGTGGCTCGATACTGCAAAGCAGCAAAGTGTGGCAACAGGACCACGAATGATGGTCGTTGACCACATAGCTGACTTTTGTGCGCACGTGAAGCGCGCGATGCCAGCGCTCAAGCTCTGCCGCGGCGAGCCGTTCAAGGACGACCACTGGACACAGCTCTTCCGGAAGCTCGGGCTCCCACGCAGTGTCGACAAGATTAACCTCACGCTCGCGCACTTTCTGGACGTGCTCGACGCACTCGAAGCGCCCGCGACGCTCCAGTTTGTCAAAGTGCTCCACGCACGCGCGCAGGGCGAAGTGACGATCCGCGACGCGCTTCTCGAACTCCGCGCGTGGACCGAGACCGCTGAGCTATCGCTCCTTGTGCACGAACTCGACAGTCGGCGCGTCGCGATCATCCGCGACTGGAAAGACCTGACGCTCGCACTTGGCGACAATCAGTCGTTGCTTGCGTCGCTCAAAGAGTCGCAGTTCTTCAAGCCGTTTGAGCTCGAAGCGCTGCAGTACGAGAACAAGATGGCGACGCTCGACGCCGCGCTCACGCAGCTCAACGTGATCCAGCGCAAGTGGGTCTTCCTCGCGCCGATCTTTGCAAAAGGCGCATTGCCAGCTGAGCAGAGCCGCTTTCGCAAGGTCGACGACGAGTTCACGTCGATCATGCAGACGGTCGAGAGCGACCCGAAGCTCTTTAACCTCACGGACGACATGCTCTTCCCGCAGCTCGTTGACCGCCTCAGCACGATGGTCGACCAGCTCGAGCGGTGCCAGAAAGCACTCGCGGATTTTCTCGAAGAGAAGCGCTCGCGCATGCCGCGGTTCTACTTTATCGGCGACGAGGGCTTGGTTAGTGTAACGCTGTGTATAGGAGTGTATGTACAAGTCAGTGAGTGAAAGTCATGTGTATGCGTATATGGATATACTACCTCATATGGTACTGACTGACTGCGTGATACACACGCTACTAGCTCGAGATCCTCGGGCAGTCGCAGAATCCTGCCGTGATCCAGAACCACCTAAAGAAGTTGTACCAGGGCGTCCATCGCGTCGCGTTCTCGGAGCAAAAGGACGCGATCGTCGCCATGCTGAGCGCTGCCGGCGAGTCGGTTGCGCTCCACGCGCCAGTCCAGATCACGAGCTCAGTCGAGGAGTGGCTCGAGAGCTTCACGGACGAGATGCGTCGGACGATCCGCGTACAAACCGCGGCGTGCGTTGCAAGCAAAGCGCCTGACTACCGCGAGTTCCCGTCCCAAGTGCTCTGCCTCGCCGAGCAGATTCGGTTCTGTGAACAGGCTGAAGCTGCGATCGAGAGCGGCAGCGTCGCGGACCTCAAGCGCAGTCTCCACGACACGCTCCGCGAGCTCACGTCACTGGACCTGAGCACCGAAGTGCTCATGAGTCTCAAGGTCAAAGCGCTTGTGCTCGACCTCGTGCACCACATTGACGTGTGCGACCAGCTCTTGGCCGCCAACTGCCGCGCCACGAGCGACTGGATCTGGCAAAAGCAGCTCCGGTTCTATATGGACAAGAAGCAGTCGCATTGCGTCATCCGCATGAACGACGCGACGTTCGACTACACGTACGAGTATCAGGGCAACGCGCCAAAGCTCGTGCACACGCCACTCACGGACAAGTGCTACCTCACGCTCACGCAGGGCATGCACATGGGTTTTGGCGGCAATCCGTACGGACCAGCAGGTACTGGCAAAACCGAGTCCGTGAAAGCGCTCGGCGGACAGTTTGGCCGTCAGGTGCTCGTGTTCAACTGCGACGAAGGCATCGACTTCCAGTCCATGGGCCGCATCCTCCTTGGTCTCGTCAAGTGCGGCGCGTGGGGCTGTTTTGACGAGTTCAATCGCCTCAAGGAGGATCAGCTCTCGGCGATCTCGCAGCAGATTCAGGTCATCCAGGACGCGATCAAGGACCGCACGCGCACGATCGAGCTGCTTAATCGGTCGCTCGACGTTGACTTCAACGCCGGCATCTTCGTGACGCTCAACCCGGCAGGGAAGGGCTACGGCGGCCGCTCAAAGCTGCCGGACAACCTCAAAGCGCTCTTCCGGCCCGTTGCGATGGGCCGACCGGACAACAACCTCATTGCGGAAGTCATTCTCTACTCCGAGGGCTTCTCGGAGGCTAAGGACATTGCGTCCAAGGTCGTGTCGCTCTACTCGCTCTCGGGCCAGTTGCTGTCGCCGCAGCAGCACTACGACTGGGGCCTCCGCGCACTCAAAGCCGTGCTCAACACGGCCGGGAAGCTACTGCAGGCCGCCAAGAAGGAGTGTGCGACACGAGGTGCTGAGGCTACGAGTAGCGGCGACAGTGAGAGCAAAGCGGCTGACTCCGAAGACACCAGCAGTGCCGTGAAGCGTTTGACGCCAGCAGAAGAGACCGAGATCCTAATCAAAGCCGTGCGCATCAACACGCTGTCAAAGCTCACGTTCGTGGACTCAACGCGGTTCCTCGCGCTCATTGGCGACGTATTCCCAGGCGTCACGTCGGCCGACCTCGCAGGCGGTGCGCTCGGCGACGCGATCCGCGACGTCATGGCGAGCAAGCCGTTCTTCCTCCAACCCGACGACCTGCAAGTGCGCAAGATGCTGCAACTCCAGGAGTCACTCGACCAGCGTATGGGCTGCGTCGTCGTCGGACCATCCGGGAGTGGCAAGTCGACAGTCTGGCAAGTGCTCCAGCACGCGCTCATCAAGTGCGGGCAACTCGTCAAGACGCACGTGATGAATCCGAAGTCGATGCCGCGCGAGCGCCTCCTCGGTCACATGGACCTCGACACGCGCGAGTGGGCCGACGGCGTGCTCACGGCGGCAGCGCGGCAAGTCGTCAAGGAGCCCGAGCACGTGCGGTCGTGGATCATCTGTGACGGCGACGTCGACCCCGAGTGGATCGAATCGCTCAACTCGGTGCTCGACGACAACCACTTGCTCACGCTCCCAAACGGCGAGCGCATTAGCTTTGGCGCGAACGTCAACTTTCTCTTTGAGACGCACGACCTGCGGTTTGCGTCGCCCGCAACGATCTCGCGCATGGGCATGATCTTCCTCTCGGACGAGGACATGGACATCACGCGCCTCGTGAGCAAGTGGCTCCTTGCGCAGGCACCCGAGCGCCGCGATGACCTCGCAACGTGGATCAACGACCTCTTTACGCGCGCACTCGACGAGCTCCGCAAGTACGAGCTCGTCGTTGCAACGACGAGCGTTGGCACGATCCTCAACGGACTGAGTCATGTTGCAGCGGCGACGACGCGGTCCGAGTTTGTTTGTGCGATGGCGCGCGGCCTCGGTGCAAACCTCGCGATGGGGCCGCGCACGGCGTTTGCCAAGTCGCTCTTCATGATGGCGAACGAGCGACCACCGGACATGAACGCGCCGCTCGACTGCTACTGCGACGGTAGCACGTACGTTGCGTTCGAGACGAAGCGCGACACGTACGGCGCAATGGACGGCAAGATGGACCGCAAGGACATTGCCAACTGCCGCGACGCAGTCGTACCAACCGTGAGCGTCCAGCGTGGCCTCAAGGTGCTCGAGCCGTGGGTCGACAAGATGGAGCCGTTCATCCTCGTTGGACCCGAAGGCGCGGGGAAGAACATGCTCATTCGCCAGGCGTTCCGGAACCTCAAGTCCGTCGCCGTGACGGTGCTCCACTGCAGCGCGCAGACAACAGCGGACCACATCATTCACAAGATCGCGCAGTGCTGCTCACTCTTTTCGACGAATTCGGGTCGTGTGTACCGCCCACGCGACTGCGAGCGCCTTGTGCTGTACCTCAAAGACATCAACTTGCCGAAACCAGATCAGTACGATACGTGCATGCTCATTGCGTTCCTCCAGCAGCTCATCACGTTCAATGGCTTTTACGACCAGCACCTCGAGTTCCTCGGCGTCGAGCGCATCCAGATCGTCGCGAGCATGAACGCAGCGACGACCGTCGGACGCCACGCGCTCTCGACGCGGTTCACAGCGATCGTCAAGGTTGCGTACATGGATTACCCGACGTCCGAGGAGCTCCAGGTCGTCTACTCGACGTTCCTCGAAGCCGTGTTTGATCCGCAGAGCGCGCCAAAGCTGCCATCGCAGTGGCACGACGCAACAACGCGCGACCGACTCGCACGGAGCCTCGTCGAGGTCTTTGACGCGACGCGCACCAAGTTTAGCGTCGACGAGCAGCGCCACTACCTCTTTACGCCGCGTGACCTCACCAAGTGGGTCTTTGCGCTCGTGCGGTACGACCTCGCGACCGAAGACGTGCTCGACGCGCTCGCGCACGAAGCGCGGCGGCTGTTCCGTGACCGACTCGTCGATGCCGAGTCAGTCAGTCGCTTCGACACGATCGTCAACAGCGTGCTCAAGCAGCAGTGGAAGCACGTGGCGCGGCTCCAGGACGTGTACTTTAGCTCGCTCCACTGCCGCAAAGCCGGCGGTAGTAGCAGTACTGCGACATGCGACAGTGATGCCGGCGCGGCACAGCTCGCGTCGCCGCTCTTCCGGATCGCGAGCGACGAGTTCAGCGCGGTCGTCGCACAGGCGATCGTGCTGTACGAGCGCGAGGAGAAGGACCTGCACATGCTGCTGTTTGACGAGATCCTCGACCATCTCGCGGTTGTCGAGCGTATTTTGTCCGAACCCGGCGGTTCGATGCTCCTCGTCGGTTGCGCTGGCGTCGGGCGCCGGTCAGCGACGACGCTGATCGCTTACATGCTCGGGTACACGCTGTTCTCACCGAGCGTCACGCGCGCGTACGACGCCGCGAGCTTCCGCGCCGACCTCAAGAGCATCCTCGTGAAGGCCGGCGTCGAAGGGCAGCACTACGTGCTGTACCTCGAGGACCACCACTTGACGAACGACGCTGTGCTCGAGATCACAAACTCGCTCCTGAGCGCTGGTGAAGTCCCGGGGCTGTACACGCACGAAGAGATCGAGCCGCTCATTGCGCCGCTCAAGGAAACGATGCTCGAGAGCCTGAGCAGCGGCAGCGCCGAGGCGCCCAAGTCAGTCTACGACTACTTTGTCGCGCGCGTGCGCGAGTTCGTGCACGTCGTTGTGAGCATGGACGCGCGCCACGTGCAGTTTGCGCTCCGGTGCGAGAGCAACCCGGCGCTGTACACGCGATGTGCGATCGTGTGGATGGGCGAGTGGAGCCGCGCGAGCATGGCACGCGTACCAACGTTATTGCTCACCGGCTGCGAGCTTGCCGACAGTCTGCCAAAGACAACGCCGCTGATCGAAGCGCTGTACGCGAGCAGCAAGAGCTTGGGCGCGACGCCGCGCGAGTTTGTTTGCTTCCTCAACGCGTGGCGCGCGCTGTTTGAAGCCAAATGCAAGCAAATCAGCCAGGACGTGAGCCACCTCAAGAGCGGCTTGAGTAAGCTTGAGGACGCGTCGACAACGGTCGACGAGCTCAGCACGAACGCAACGCGCAAGAAGCACGAGCTCGGACTCGCACAAGTCGCAGCCGACAACGCGATGACCGAGATCCAGCACGCACTCGACAAAGCGGCTGTGAACCGCCGCGAGGTTGAAGAGCTCACAAAGCACACGCGCAAAGCCGAAGAAGCGACGAACGCGCGCAAGCACGACATCGAGCGTGAGCTCGCCGACATCACGCCAATCCTTCAGTCGGCCAAGGACGCAGTCGGGAACATCAAGAGCGACAACCTGAACGAGATCCGGTCGCTCAAGATGCCGCCCGAGCCGATCCACGACGTGCTCTCGGCCGTGCTCATGCTCCTCGGGATCCAGGACACATCGTGGAACTCGATGAAGAAGTTCCTCGGGAACCGCGCCGTGAAGGATGACATCCTCAACTACGACTCGCGCCGCATCACGCCCGACATTTTCAAGGCCGTGACGAAGCTCGTGAAGAGCAAGACCGCGTCATTCGATCACGAGACGATCTATCGCGTGAGCGTCGCGGCCGCGCCGCTCGCGACGTGGGTCAAAGCAAACCTCAAGTACTCGATCGTGCTCAACAAACTCGAGCCGCTCGAAGCCGACCTCGCGGACGCGAAGCGGTCGCTCGACGCGTCGCAGCAGCGACTCGCGCAGTGCGAGCACGAACTCGCAGCGATCGACGTCGTCGTCGCCAAGATGCGCGACGAGTTTGGCGCCAAGACGCGCGAAGCGCAGATCCTCACGATGGGTCTCGACGCCGCACAGGCGACGCTCACGAAAGCTCAGGGGTTGCTTGGGAAGCTCGGCGGTGAGAAGCAGCGCTGGTCCGAACAGGTCAAGGACCTCGACGCGCGACTTGCTGACCTGCCGATCCGCATGCTCCTCGCTGCGGCGTTCACGACGTTCCTCGGCAAGTGCTCGGAGGACGCGCGTGCTGCGATCGTGCGCGACTGGGAGCGCGAAGTGCGCGACGCCGCGCCGTCGAGTGCGAGCGCCCGCGGCTTTGATTACCGCAAGCTCTTGAGCAACGAGAGCGAGTTGCTCAAGTGGAAAGCCCTCGGACTGCCAGCCGACACGCTCTCGATGGAGAACGCGCTGATCGTTGCCAACACGGGGAGCGACCGATGTCCGTTCATCATCGACCCGGCAAGCGCCTGCACTACGTGGCTCACGGCCGAGCTCGCAAAAGACACGACGCGGCCGCTCGTGACTGTCCAGTCGCAGGACCCGCGGTTCGTGAGCACGGTCGAGCAAGCCGTGCGCTTTGGCAAGACGTTGGTCGTGCTCGAAGTCGACACGGTCGAGCCGTACGTGTACCCGCTCGTGCGGCGCGACCTCATCCACGAAGGTCCGCGGTTCGTCGTCGCGCTCGGCGACAAGGTCGTCGACTACAACGAGAACTTTCGGCTCTTCCTCGTGACGCGCAATCCGTCGCCACCACTTGCGCCGGACGCGCTCGCGATCGTCAACGTCGTGAACTTTACCGTCACCAAGTCGGGCCTCGAAGGCCAGCTCTTGGGTGTGACGATCCAACACGAGCAGCCGGCACTTGAGCTCGAGAAGAGCGAGCTGCTGCACCACGAAGAGTCGTGCAAGCTCCAGCTCGCGGCGCTCGAAAAAGACCTCGTGCAGGCGCTTGCAACCTCCGAAGGTGACATCCTCGACAACACGGCGCTCATCGAGTCGCTCACAAAGACGAAAGCGACGAGTGCCGAGATCGAGCAGGCGCTCGAGCGGTCGGCGAAGAAGTCGGAGGAGCTCGACGAGAAGCGCGAGTCGTACCGGCCGTTCGCCCGTGAAGGCGCGAAGCTCTTCTTCCTCGTCAAGCAACTGAGTGCGGTGAACCACATGTACCGCTTCTCACTTGCGAGCTTCCTCGCGCTCTTTCGCGCGACGTTAGGAACTAAAATGGAGTCAGCGAGTTTACGCGACCGCATCGCGCGGCTTGTACCCGTGCTCGAGTACAAAGTGCTTATGTTTGTCGGCCGTGCGCTCTTCAAGGAGCACCGACCGATGTTTGGCCTCCACGTCGTCCATGGCATGCACGCCGAGTGCTTTGAACCGCACGAGTACGCGTTCTTCTGCGGCGACGTCGTTGCTGGTTCGGAGAGAGCCAGTGGCGGTACTCACACAGCGCTGCCAGACTGGGCCTCACCCGAGCGCAAAGACGCGTTCACGCGGCTCATCGAGACGCTCCCGCGACTTGCGCAGCAGTGCAAGTTTGAGAGCCACGACGTCTGGAGCCGCTGGTCGCGCGCGACCGAGTGCGAGCAAGCGTTCCACGCCAAGCTCGATCGTACTGGTAGTTCAAGTAGCACGAATACTGGCCTCTCGGCGTTCCAGAAGCTGCTTGTGGTACAAGCATTGCGGCCCGACCGGCTCCAGAGTGCAATCGTCCAGTTCATCTGCAGCGTCTTGGCGCTCAAGTCGCTGACGCCGCCGCCACTCGACTTCAAGGACGTCGCTGTCGATGAAGCGAGCAGTGCGACACCGGTGCTGCTGCTCACGACCGCAGGCGCTGACCCGTCAAAGGAGCTCGAAGAGGTCGCGACTGCTGTCGTTGGCAAGAGCCACTACTTTGAAGTCGCAATGGGCGGCGGTCAGCAGGACAAAGCGCTTGCGCTACTTGCATCAACCGCTGAGCACGGCGAGTGGCTCTGTCTCCAGAACCTCCACCTCGTCGTCGCGTGGCTTCCGACGCTCGAGAAAGCAATCTCAGCGCTGACAGCGCACCATACATTCCGATTGTGGCTCACGACCGAGCCGCACGACGCGTTCCCACTTGTACTGCTCGAGCAGAGTCTCAAGATCACATTCGAGTCGCCACCGGGGATGAAGAAGAACCTCCAGCGCACGTACGCGGCGTGGACGCCGGCGTTTGTCGCCCGTGGCACGACCGTACGCGCGCAGCTGTTGTTTCTGCTTGCGTTCTTCCACGCACTGCTGCAGGAGCGCCGGACGTACATCCCGCAGGGCTGGACCAAGTTTTACGAGTTCTCGTTCGGTGACTTCCGCGCTGGGGCAAACGTCATGGAGCTCGCTGCATCCCGGTTAAGTACGAATAGTGGGTCTACCAGCTCAGCTATTGACTGGCAAACGCTCCATGGACTCATGGAGAATGCGATCTACGGCGGCCGCATCGACAATCCATACGACCTCCGTGTCTTGCGCGTGACGCTCCGCGAGTACTTTGCCGCCGACGTCCTAGGCGGTCAGCGCAGTCTCTTGCGCGGCATCAAACTGCCGCAGTCAGCACGCCACGACGACTTTGTCGCAGTGATCGACGCGCTACCGGATAGCGATGCACCTGGCGTCTTTGGACTACCGGACAACATTGAGCGCTCGATGCAGCGCGCGCTCTCAACCGACGTGATCGCGCACCTCAAAGCGCTGTCGGCGAGCGAAGAGGCCGCGCAGACGTTTGACCGCGAGAAGTGGCGCGCGCAGCTCGGCCCATTGCTCGAGACGTGGACAAAGCTGACTGCGAGCTTTCGCCTTGATGGTTCTGCTGGTACTACTACTTCCAATACTGGCCCGCGCAACTTGGTCGCACTTGCGCCGTCCGACGCGTTCGTTGCGCTCGAGAACGACTTTGCGCTCGAGCTCGTGCAGTTTGTCAATAGCGCGCTCCTTGGGCTCCGTAAAGTGCTCTTTGGCTCGGGGCTGCTGACGCCCGCGATCCAGACTGTCGCTGCTTCTCTGCTCCAGGGCGCTGTACCAGCCGAGTGGAGCGCCAAGTGGGACGGCGCCGAGTCTGTCGCTGAGTGGCTCAGGGCGCTCGCGACGCGCAAGCGCGCACTGACTGACTGGCAAGACGCAGCGTCTACCGGCAAGCTGCTCGCTCGCGGTCTCGACCTCTCGGACCTGTTGCATCCTGGCGCGTTCCTGAACGCCCTGCGGCAGCAGAGCGCACGCGCTCTCAAGTGCTCGATGGATGGCATGAAGCTGCTGTCGTGCTGGGAAAAGGACAAGCTCGCAGCATCGCCGCAGCATGCAAAACTCGAGTGGTTTGAGATCACGCGGCTATTGCTCCAAGGCGCGTCGTTTGAAGCCGGGTCGCTTGTCGAGGCCGCGTCGGACGCGCTCGAGCTCGTCACTGTGCCATCGTGCTACGTCGCGTATGCGCGCGACGACGCGAGCGAGCTGTACGACAAGGAGAATTGTCTCAAAGTGCCGCTCTACTACGCAACGAGCCGCGAACGGATGCTCGTTGAGATTGCAGTGCCAGTTGCTGGCGACCACGCGCGCTGGGTGCTCGCAGGCGTCGCGCTCTTCCTCGGCGAGTAGTAGTGACAGGCGTAAGTGACCAGATCTGGTAGTCCTGAACCAGCACAATGTTGGATTGCGAACGTACTTGGGTTCATTTCTATAATTGGTCGAATCATAAATAGCAGAATGTATCAATGGATTCGAATATCTGCGACGTGCGTCTTGCTGCGACGAGGCAGATGGCTAAATTACCCACGAGCTCTCTTTGCATGCAACGATGAGCCTACTCACTCAGCAGCACTTTTGCTCACTCGATCGCGAGGCAGTCGCCGACGACCGCGCACACGCTAAAGCACGACCATGGGCTGCTGTTCGTCCAAGAGCCGCACTGAGCGCTACGCTGCCGCAAGCAGCAGCAGTAGCGATGGGTCCAAGCCGCTCGACGTCGCTGTCGCTGCTGCCGTCGACACGAGCGTATGCTCACCGAGCGTCGTCCACGAGCATCAGCATGGCGACGCGACGCTGCTCATGGACCGCGGCGACGGCACGATGGTATTCCCGTCCGACGGCGATCTGACGCCTTCGAGTCCGCCAGGCGTTCGGGACTCACAGCATTCGCTCGACAGCAGCGGCACACGACTCGACATGGAGAGCCGCGCGGCTCGAGCTGTAGTAACCGCCGTCGGAGACGAGCAGGTCATCAGCGGCAGCAGCACTGTCGCTGCCACTGACAGTTCCAGCATTGACGTCAAGACCGAGGGCTGCAACATTCACATTGACAACAGCGCCGCGAATGTGACACGCGCCGTCGAGCTGCCGTTGCAGTCGCCAACTGCAGATGATACGCACACGGCGCTGCAGTCATCGCCGCGCAAAGCGCCTGTGAACTTTGATGACGTGCCGATCAACTCGATGTACCATCGGTTGCACGTCGTCGAGGCCGAAGCAATGGATGCGAAACGCCAGGACGAGTTGCGCGCCGAGGCCGAGCGCCATGAACGCGAAGTGCGCGAGTTTAAGGCCGCGATGAGCCTCGTTCCGTGACCGACTCACACACTATTAAGTTATTCATTATTCATTCATCTTGCTCGACGTCGTCTCGTTCTGCTGCATACGATGTGCACTGCGTCTCTTCTCGACCTGTTCTTTGCAAGCGGAGACTGTGGCTCTGAGCGGATCCGCGACGTCTGCATGAGTCACACAGTCTGTCCGATTTTTCTTTGTATGCAGTTGGAGCAGACGACAATCTGCAGCTCGAGCGACTTGGAGATACATAGTACATTGCCTTCGCCACTGTAGGTTCTCGCGACCATCCGCACTAGCACACATCTCGAGTTGCAGTCGCAGCTCGAGCGGCGTGTTATTTTGCTAGTGCGACCAAATAATGAGCTGCTCGACGCGCGCAAGTTCACCTTGCGTCACCACTGCTTGTCCAACGCCAAGGATCAACTGTGTGTCTGTACTATGAAGCGTAGTCACACAAGTCTATACGTCAGCGTAGCCTCGGCCGTCTCAGTCGCCTGCGTCTGGGTGGCACGAGGTGCGAACAACGCGACTCCGGCGCATTAGGCGACGAGATGCCTCGGCACCGCGCATCGGCAGCCCAACCTTTTGCGTCAGAGTCTGCGTGTCCATTGAGACGTCTGCGCATATCATAGCACATCGCGACCTTTGCCAGGACGCCGCACCACTCGAACACAAGCTCTCGAATTGAATACGTGTCGAGTCTTCTGGAACAACTGTATCGGACCAGTCAGCTCAACGATCGACTGAGCCGAGTAGCTCAGTGTCTGTCTGCTCGAGTCGACACTGTCAATTGACGCTTGTGGGACAAGCATCCACATTCTCAAGCTGAGCCGAGCGGCTCGTACATTTGATGCACACGAGCCACCAAGACCGTGGTGGTCGCTCCGATCGATGCCGGAGTTCGCGACCGACCTGAGAAGGACGAACAGTCGTTGTCTTTGAACGTGATGACTACTCGGAGGCTGCTCGTGAGCGCTGACACTGCTGGGCAGCGGCAATGACATAGATGGCAGAGGGACATCGCGTTGGCAGGAGCACTGCTTGAAGCGTGGGACTACACTGGATGCGCTCTCGCATGCGGCGGAAAAAGGAACCCGCGAGTTGCGAGTTTGCTCCCGAACAGCGACCTGCAGCAATGACCGCCTCGTGTGTGCGGTCGCAGGTCCGTTTCCTCCTTTGCTCCCTCCTGCTCTTCGCGATGGGATATTTGCCAGCTGGTCATGGCAGACCAGTTCCGTGTGTGTGTGTGAGCATCTGGCAGAGTCGGCGCGCGAGACCAGCTACCAGAGCACTCACACTCATGTGTTTCATCGCGACACTCGCAGTGACACTTTGCTTGAGAGCTCGAGAGTTTGAGAGCTGCCGCTGCCAGCAACAACAGTGTCGACCACATGGGCAATTAGCAAGATGGCACGGCAGTCGCGGTCATCCCACTGGTGGCGTATTCTCCCGTGACGGAGAAAGGGCAGAGTGGCGTGCGCGACGTGCTTGCGCACAGCGACGGGCGCTCCGACTGCGTTCTCGATCGCCAGGTTGCGTCGTGGGAAGCAAACCAGTGGCCACTGTGTGGTTGCGAGCGACTCGCTGAAGGAGCACACAAACAAGCAAAATGACATCACAAAATGAGATAGCACCTTATGCTGTGTTGTTCGCTGTTTGCACGAGTGCAAATGTGCGAGCACAGACGTCCCTGGACGCGTGACTCGAGTCAAGGCGATCGGCAATGACAAGTCCGCCATCGCCTGATAGCCGGGCAGAGTGGCGCCGCGTTGTCCAAAGTGTAAACGAGCGCGTGCAACTCTCGACCAGGTGGGACTGCGTGGCGCTTTTGTGCTGCAGTCAAAAGTGCCACTCAACACTCGAGAGCTCAAAAGTGCTCGCCAGCTGGGGACATTCCACACTGGCGCGTTGCGTTCGCGCCTCCACTGTTGCAGCGCGCGAGGCAGGCGTGACCAAGTCGCTTCAATAGAGAAGAGTGGAGTGCGACGGTAGTGCTGCTGCTACTGCTAGTGCGACTGGTGCACATGACGGCGTGATCCACCATCGAGTGAACAAACAGCCCTGAAACTACTTGCAACTCGTACAAGCGAGAACGAATACTAGTATTTGTTGCGTGCAAGCGACGAAAAGCTCGGCAACAGCAGCAAGACCTCTGCATGCAATCGCACGCCAGCATCAGCCACGTGCCTCACGCTTCGGCGGCGCGGCCAACCACAGCACAACAATCGTGAATAGCAACCCAATTGTGATGACCGTACGACGACGACGGAATATCGAAGATAATATTGTGAGCCTCGTTTGCAGTGCGTCTCGTTTCTGCTTCGTGCGCGGCTCAACGATCGCCACCAGGACCTCTCCTCCCACTGTCGTGCTTCTCGTAAACCAAACAAGCAGCAGCGAGTTGACTGCCGATAAGCGAGCAATAGCAACCGATTTCGGACCAACAAGAGTTAGACCGCCTCGATTCCTTCCATGAATCGATAATTGAGACCGGCTCCTCGTCAACTGGCGAACGCGAGTGTTCGTGTTGCTGCTGCAGACACAGACATCGTCGCCAGCACTGGCACGACGCCACTGCTGCTGTCTCCTACTTCACCCAGACCACCCGCGCCGCAGTGCAATATTGTGAGTTTGACTCTCTCGGTAATGGCCGGAACAGGCTGCCACATGCTATTTGTTGGCTCGTATAGCCGGGGCGACTTGTGTGCCACAGAAACAGACGATGTTTTGCATTGGGCGTGTTTCGCACATCTGCTGTCTACGGCAACTCCTGTCAAAGACCTACATTGCAACGTTGTGTATGTTCGTGGTTCCGAGACTTGGCCTCGCATGGTATCAAGACGCACGTCCGGCCTGAGACGTATTCACAACGACAACAATGAGTAAAGAGACTTGGATGGTCGCGTGCGTGGTATATCCAAGCGTTGACCAAAGCTGCCTAGGTTTGTCGAAAATGATGAAGAAATAGTCAGCAAGTTCCCTCATTGTTGTCGCGCTTTGAATCTTCGATCGTGCCCTGTCTGCCATTGTTTTGTGGTGTGTGTTGTTGTTTTTCCAACATCTTCGCTTGCAAATGGAGGGAACACAGCTCCGTGTGTGGAGATGGGGCGCTTGCTTGCTCCCTCGTCCGTTCTCCTCACGCCATCGGCGCTGTCGATCCGTCAGCTGCTACTGCTGTTGTTGTTGTTGCTGTTTGTGGCAGCTGCAGCCGTTGGGAGCTCGAGCGTCGAGCTCCAACTCTTTTGCTTTCGCTCATTTCGCATTTCCACCCTCAGCACCAAGAGTGAGACTCTTGGACGACGACAGGAGGACTTGACAACGCCAGCAACAGCACCTCTGCCTCGCACTAACACAACGGATCGCACACGCTACAGTGGAAGCGATCACGACACGGTCGACACACACCGCAATGGCAGCCGGCATGGCGCTCCACCAGCTCTACGCGCAACAGCAACAGCAACAACAGTCGACGTACAACGACGACCAGCACCACAGTGTGAGCGTCGACAGCAACGCAGCCACGAATGCTAGTAATCCCGCGCCGCAGTCACAGCACAGCCGCACCCAGTCGCCTGAACGCGCAGCGTCTGGACCTGTCGGCGACGTCGACTACGACCCGAGCGCTGTGCAGCAGCAGCAGCACCCGCACCCGCACGCAGCGTACCAGGTCGCGCCGTCGCACTACCAGCCACCACCGCAGCAGCAGCAGCAGCACTATAGCTACAGCAGCCAGTACCAGAGCAAGAGCGCAGACGACTACGCGGCCGACCCGCTGCCGTTCGAGTACCGCAAGCACCACACCGAGTCGTACGCACAGCAGGCACCTGCATCGCACCACGCAGCAGGAGTCTACAACATAAACAAGAGCCTCGACAACCGAACAGCGCCACCGCACGGGAGCTACGCATCGCAGTACCACCCGCCGCCATCGCACGCAGCCGACCGACCACACTTTCACCACGCCGTGTCTGAGATCGCAGCGCACTTTCCGCACGCGAGCCACCACCAACAGCAGCAGCCGCCGCATCATCTCCATAGCCACAGCATGGCGCCACCGACGCACATGTTTAGCTCGCAGCTGCCACTCACGCACTCGTTCCCGCCGCTCATTGACCCGAAGAAAGAGCCATCGATGGCGCCGTCGCACGCGTCAGCATCGGTACCGACCGTCGTCGTATCGGCCGATGGGCCGTATGCGCCATCGTCAACAACGTCACAGACGCTCGCAGTCAGCAGCAACGAGTACAGCTCAACATCAGCACCACCGCCAATGTCGGCAGGCGGGACGGCGGCACAGGAGGCGATGATCAAGGTGAAGACGCCGCTCAAGACCAAGTACTGGCGCAACGGACGGCGGAACCTCCAGTGCTTCCCGTCGTGCAAGGTCTTTGGGGACTACTCGGCGATCAAGATCGAGGACCTCAAGCAGCACGACTTTATGTGGGGCAAGTGCCGCGGGAGCATCGTAACGGAAGTGACGCTCAACAGCAGCGTCTCGTTCGACGACATTGTGATCCTCGGCCGCGTGCACTCGCTCGAGAACATTCCCGTTGCGTTCGAGGAGGCCGTGATCCGCGAGTGCATGCTCGGCCGTATGGTCGACCCGGACGTGATGGACGCGATGAAGGACCAGTGGATCAGTGGCGAGCGCCTCCCGGACTTTGTGCAGCACGACGCGCACACAGCGTGCTTTGAGTTCAAGCCCAAGGTCTGGAAGTACAATGAGGACATGGCGCAGGGCAAGTGCAAGCGCCGGAACGTCAAGTACTATGTCCAGTTCGAGGCGTTTGTGCTCGTCATGGCCGGCGAGCGGCGCTACTACGCGTGCATTGGCTCGGGCATGTCGACGTCGTTCGAAGTCGGGTCGAGCCGCGTGCTCGCTCGGCAGAAGCGCAAAGCCGCAACAACAACATCGGCAAACAGCAACAACGCAGACGACGAGCTGGCAACAGGCAGCAACAACAATGTCGACCTTGCGATGCAGCCGATGCACCCCACAATGATGGCACCGCACAGTATGTTGGGTGGTAATATAGGTGTGTCGAGTCACCACCAGCAGCAGCACCACCACAGTATGGCGCCGACCGGTATGTTCCAGTCTACGTACCACCACCCGCACGCGAGCCACCACCAGCTACAATCGCAACAGCAGCTACAATCGCAACAGCTGCAGCATCAACACCATGTTGGCAACATGCACGAGAGTCTCGGACCAGTACGTGGCCTCCCAGGCTTTGCGCACGCAGCGCACATGCAACAACACCAGCAACAGCACGTTGCGACAACGCCCGAGAGCGCGCACCTTGCAGCTGTAGCACCGGTCACGGGCTTGAAGCGCAAGGCGAGCAGCGACCGGCAGGCGTACCCGACCGAGCGCGCGTCGAAGCTGCTCAAGCCCATGGCCGTGCCAATGTAATACGACATGGATTAGCTATCGGTTTGACTGGCACGTGGCGACGCGACGACATGGCGACATGGACTGACGGAGACGACTCGGAAGCGAGTAGCAACAATGGCATGCCCACGCGGCATGAGTGAGAGAGTACGAGAGTGAGGATACGGGACGGACGGCGTGTAGAAAGTGTAGTCGACAACGAGTCGAGTCTGTGGGAAATGATTGTGTAGGGCGTAAGTAGTAACTAATGCGTAGGTGTGATGAAGCAGGAGCAAGCAGCAGTGAGCGGCAAGACGTGCAAAAGGGACGAGAGCGAACGGAGCAGCGGGCGGTGGTATGAGCCATATTTATTGGATCAACATGCTGTCCACAGCAGCAGCAATGCGTTCATTTGTCTCAGTTGCTTGTCATTTGGTGTGCAACAAGGTGTTGTTGCTGTTTCGCTTCACTTGCGCACGTTTGCTGCTTGTGTGCTGGATGCCGATGCAAAAACCACACAACCTTGAAGTTGCTGCACATTCCTTCTCGCAAAAAGATATGTGAAGATGATTCGCCAAATTGCGTCCTCATCGCAACATGGCGCTGCTGTTGTTGCTGCTGCTACTGCTGCTCTGCGTGCAACCGGCTGCGAGCGCACGCCACGCAAACGAGCACAATGGAGACGGCCGCGAGGTGTTTGCGCGCGACGGGCTGAACCAGCCGGTCGCGTGGTGGGCCGTGCTCAAGCTGCCGATGCACGTGCGCGCTGCAGACGGCATTGGCGTGCGGCCAACACCGTGCGACTGCACGCCACCAAACTGCTCAAACGCACCGACTGCGCAGCTGAACGTGAGTGCGCGTGCTACGGGTCTGTGCTACCTGTACGCAGACGCGCACACACCGTCGTTCCAGCATTTTCGTGCGCTCGGCTACGACTGCCTCGGGCAGGGCGGGAACGACCCGCTGAGCCACACGCTGCGGCAGATGCAGCGACGACAGCAACCGCCGTCATCACCAACACACGACAGTGCAGGCATCATCGACGACGACGATGCCCCGTACTGGGCGATCTTTAACGACCAGCTCAACGGCATCGCACAGCACTACAAACCACCGCATCTGCACGCTGGTGCTGTCTGCAGCGGCGGCGACGTCTTCAGTGCACATGCAAAAGGCGCCGTGGCGTTTCGCGCTGACTCGGGCGGCTTCTTCCTGCAGACGTCGACGCCCAACTTCCCAGACCCAACGCTGCCGACTGCATCTGTACTAACTAACAGCAGTGACTTTGTGCGTCTCGGCTGTCAAGTCGACAACAACGTGCAGTTTGCACAACACGCGTTCGCCATGTCGCTCGCGATGCCGCAGCTCGAGAGGCTCGGCGCATCGCTTCAGGCTGCGCGGCTCTGCTCGGGCAACTTCTACCATAGCCGTAATAGCAGCAGCCATGACAGTCTCGCGCCGCTGCTCGCGAGCACTGCGCTGTACCGCGACGGCGTGAACGTGACCGCGAACCGCAACTTTAGCGCGCTGTTCGCTGCACTGCTCGACCCGACGCTACCCGAGCGCTCGCAGCCCGAGACGCTGAACCTCACACTCAAGCATCCGCCATTATCATCGGCAGTGTACGTCGAGCCGCACGGCGGCGAGTCGCTCGTCGCGCTCAACAGCACACTTGCTGCACCTCTGATTGTACACGCACTTGTCAAGAGCGCACGTACAGCTGCACCGCCGTGGACGCTCGTGGCCGAGAGCCTCGCGAGCGACTTGAGCGTTGCGAGCTGGTGGGACGGCGGTTACGGCGTCCCGAACGTGTGTGCCGGTGACGACTTTAGCCGCACGCCTGCGCGCTTTTGTCTCGACACACGCGCGCTGTATGCGAACGGCACGGCGCGCTATAACCTCGAGAACCTGCTCGAAGCCTCGTGCGTACTCGTAGCGCTCTTGTATGTGACAGTTGCAAGTGATCCGTTCGTCATGGGCTCACATGTGACTGTGTGTTTGGCTGTACGTACGCAACACCAGCTGGCGGACGACGGGCGATGTTGCCACTGATACGAGCGATGACAGCGACGATGACACACTCACGTGGCACCTCGTTGGTGGCAACATACGCGACGGCAACCACGGTGCGACGTCTGTGCATTCAGAGCGTTGCAAGGCTAGCCGCTGTTGCTTTGGCCTCGGACTCACGTGTTGTGTGTGCACACTGTGCGTCGGCAGCCAAGTGGTCGCTGACGACGCCGCACGATGGCGCTCAGGACCCGACGCGCGCAGCTGTGACGTTTGCAGATCTCAACATGCAGGGCTTTCCATGCTCGCATGCGTGCAATGGCTCGCAAGCAGGTCGCGGTGGCGCATTCTTCTCGCTGTTTAACGCAGCGCTGCATGCGAGTGTTGCGCAGAAAGTCGTGAAGCGCGCGTGCCGCTGCGTGGGTGCGCGTCCAGATCGAGCCGGTGCGCTCTTTGCCGACGCGCGCATGTGCCGATTTGGCTGCTGGCGCAAGATCGACGCGCGCTTTGCGGCTGACGAGCTCCCGCAACTCGCGCCAAACGCGACGTCGTTCTGGGCCTCGTGACGGACAGACAAGACGTTGAGAGAAGGGATACGCAAGTGGTCCATACCAGTTGTAGTCAGTAGCAAGCCAGCACATGCACATACTAGCGAACGGCTGCTTGCTGAACGCATGACGACGACGACGATAGCGCAAAACTCCAAGCAGCAACAACTGCTGTACAACTTCAATTTGGTTTGATTGCTCAAACTCAATCACATTGCTGCACACACACGCACTGCGTATGTCAGTTGTCTGAGCAATTAGTAGAAGCGCATCTGAATGAGCACAGATTATTCATCCGCAAGGGCGAGCAGCAGTGTATCGTGTTCATCCATCGCTGCTGTCGTTGGCGTTGTCATTGTGCCTGGCAGCTTCATTCAGTGTGCTACTGTAGTGTGTGACGTGTGCAAGACACAAGACGTTCGTTTCGTTTCGTTGTATTGCAGCTGTATTGTACTATTGTCGATATTGTATCACTTTCATGCGCCCGTTTGCCCAATAAGATTGCCCGTTTGCTCTGTAATGTTGCTCGTTTGCCCAATAAAACACATTATATGGCGAACAATTATCAGAAAATAAACGTCGGCATTACTAAACGTAATACAAAATTCGAGTGATAAATATATAAAGTTTGTAAAGTTGTATAATGATATTTTGGTATACTGAAATACAGTATTACAATTAAATCGACATTATGATTTTGCCCGAACAAAACACATACTAAAACAAACTAAAGTTTCGGCTGTCAAGCTATGCGGACTGACGTCAGGGCAAAGCAAAGCAAGTGCTCATGGGTACATTACAATGGAATAGGACGCTAAAGCTTAGTGGCGACCAATCGACAGCGACGTGCTGACCAGATACAATGGTCAGCATATCGACACGTGTTTGAGCGCGACTGACGTGGTCGACTGCGTCACAATCGAACATTGGGAAGTTTAGAAAATTACATGTTTGCTGTCGTGTGGTTCGAATAGCCTGTTCAACCTAATGTGGCCGACACTCCTGCGGCGGATTGTCTTGACGAGCTGATTGAGCTCTTCCGTTGCTGTGCTACTACCGAGCTCCTATAGGATGATGTGCGGTACACAGACTTCTACCGCTTCCGTCGTAGGCTCCGTTGAACGACCATGCGTGTAACGGGGCCGCTGTGCTAAGTACGAGACAGCACACCGGACGCCTGATTTGTGACCTCTCCTGATTTCTGACGACCAGGTCGTCTAATCAGGGAGCTCGCTGATTAGGGTAGGTACCTCACCTTCATTACTATATCAGTTTTCCAATACAAAAACCTCAGAGTTGAAGATACCGAGTTCAGCGCACACCTCCTGCGCTTCATCCACACGCTTTCTCGTAAGACCACGTGTAAGACACGGTCACGGAGCTCACCCCCGTGACAACTTTGATTGGTATACGTTTGCGGACAGTCTGACGTACAAAAAAATATTTTCCTGCGATCTTGCGCACCATGTAATTTCTAGGTTGCTTTGTCGCTGTGAATGACCTTGGCGCATTTTGAAGTTGCTACAACACGCGGTTCTTCGTAGGTAAAACTGTTTTTCGTCTCGTCTTGACGTGCAATTGACACCTCGATAATCTCACGGTCTTTGCTAGGCGTGTACAACAGCGGATTTGCGCTGTAATACATTGCCAATTTCAACTGATCGTACTGCGATCGGTAAGAAATGTTGCGCAGCAGTGCGTCGACCATATCAACATCGCTCACACCATACTTCATGTAGCTGAGCTCGGAGTGGATGCTGAACACCATGCAATTTACGTCCCCGCCGTCCAAAGCTCTGTCTTCAACATCTGATCGGTTTGTTCACTCACCATTGCATTGCTCTTTTTTCATAAATGGAGCAGAGCGCGTTTCGATGTCACGCTCTGAAATTCTCTCACGAACTCGAATCTGGTGCAGACAAATTCGTCCCAATCATTCTTGTCGCCATGGTCTCCTTCGCGTCGTACTCGTATTGTCCTTCAGCATTAGCGAGATACTTACACTTGACACGTCACTCGACTATGTCCAGTAGCCAATGCTGGCGAAGCACCGCCATCTGTCATGACAGCAGTTGACTTTGGGCTCGTAGATCTGTAAAGATGTCAATGCTCGAGCCAGAGAACAGTTATATGCATACACTCACACGCAGGATGGGTCGTGTCATGCCCTTTACAGTGGATGCCTCTTCGGCACCCACACAGCACATGCCACGCACGTGCAGTCAACGGATCTCATCGGCTATCGAAGCCGGTAGCTGTTTTTCCGCACAAAGAAGTATGCCGATTCAAATCGCAGCGACCACAGCCTGCTCTCCAAAATGTATGTCCGCGCACGGTGTGCAATGGCATTGGCGGAATGCTATACCTTTAAGGCTGAAAACGACAACAGCAGGGACAAGAGCGCTATAGCTACAACAGCATGCGGAAGGTCCTGGATGCTTTTTGAAATGCCCGAACCGTTGCCGTTCGCAATGGTGACAAACGATTCACGGTGGGCTTTGCGTTGTTAAGCGTCCTGCTGTTCTGCTGCGTGTCGTTACCAGGGCTGTTGATCACCGGCGTTGAAACACGTTTGGTGTAGCCGCGTCGTACTCGACGATTGAACAATGGATGGCTTTTATTGTGGTAGTGCATTATCAGGCCGTCCGGACACGGGCTATATTGTCCGCGGTGAAGCGAGTGGTGTGAAACACTAGATGCAAAGCCTCGAGTTTGCATGCGGCCTTGCGGTATAATGGGCATGGTGATAACCGTGGGTGTACTTTGACGTCTACGATGCCAACGTCGGCGCTCACCTCAGTCGATCTCGTGGCGATGCCGACGAAGCAATTGCGCGGTAAACTGCTGCGCTTAAACGCAGAGGCACAAGTCCGTTTGCTGCTTCATGCGAAGAACGGCGATGATACGCAGCGTGCGTCACAATAAATTTGCTTATATTGGTGGCGCTTTGCTAAGCTGCTGCGTTTGAGAGTGTCAGGCAACTCACTCACCAGTCCACATCTATCCGAGCAAGCCCGCTGCGCAGCTGTTTATCTCGACTTTGTTGTACATCATACCATGCACAGCGATATCCTGTGTTGCGTCGTCAGTATGGTCCATGTATGCGACAAGCCCAAATGACTTACCTCAATCGAAATTGTCTCAACTGAGCGCGTACAACTTGAAATTCCAGCAATACTCATACTAAATGGCATATAAACGTCAGGTATAATAGTTCAAATGATGTTAGTTTGTGGTATATCGCTTTATAAAATACATAACAACAGTCGAACCAGGTCCGTGTCATTGTCGACTGCAATAAGCGTTGCTGACGTAGCTCGTCGCGGTGCTCACACGCGTCGATCGTGTCGTCTCACCTGCCTATTGGTTCGTGCTCATCGCGCGGTATCTATAAAAAAATTATGTTGCTTTTCGAGTGATGCCACCAACCCTCATCGCAAGCCTCATCACAAGCTGCTAGCTGCCTCTATTTCGAACGCTGTGCACGAAATCTAGCTGCTCATGTTGTCGCACAACGCACTTACCTAGTCAATGTATGTGAAAAATAAGTGGCATTCTTTTACCACAAAAGGTCATTACGGGGGCTGAAATGTGCAACTACAAAGGATTAATTTAATGCGTGTCAGGTGTAAGTAATTGTGCTCAAATCAAATAATATACGCAAGCGCGTCAGTCAATAACATTTATACAATAATCATCCAGCATTTTTGCATCAACATTTTATTATTATGCGAATACACTCACAGTTAGCAAATTAAATGTCAACTGAATCACTTACATTACATAATGCAGCAATGACAACAGCACAGCGCGTTGAGATCGTCCGATGTGTGAGATGTGAGTGAGTTAGAGCAAGTCAATGTTATTAAATGTCGTCGTTGGTAGGTGCGTTGACGTACTTTGCTGTTAACGTTTACCTGGAGCTCGCTGATAACCAATCGCTCGTATGCTTAAAGATTATTGAACAAATAGTCGTGTTAATTGCAGGCTTGGCGTGTGTGTACATCGAGACACGCGTGTATTATTCTCTAGCACATACGATACATTGTATAAATAGAAAGTAAAAGTACTTTCTGTAGCAATATTTATATAAGTTATTCTTCTGTCTTCTCTACGACATATCGAAAAATTTGTCAAAATTGTAATGTTAATTCGATCGTTGCATCTATATCACTATATAGAATCTGCTCAATATTTCAACCACATTCCGAAACAAAAAACATTGGACGTATGGAATTTATAGAAATGGTATCATCGACGTTCATGACGCGGATGTCCAAAATTTGCGGACATCTCCTTAAAAGCATTCATTAAACACACTTAGTGACCTCACTATACGACTGACCTTTTAACATCACCTCTCCAAAAGGTTCAGCTAATGTGACTCAATGAGACTGCTAAAATCATTTAGTCAGTGGTAGTATCTAATATTTATGTGGGTCAGATATTTCAACTGTGTGCACATGTTTTAGCTAACGTGACTCATTGATTGTCACTCAAAAGTCATTTGAGTGGGCCCATACAAATAACTCTTAACTAACTGTTACTTCTGTGCGCCAGCACGACGAAATAACAGCCAAGCAGCGAAACGCCGTCCAAATGTGTTGCACTTGATTTGGAACGGGTTGGAGCAAAGAAATATTACTTATACAAAATATACATTACGTTTTCTGCCTTCGAGGTATTTTATCTACTTAATTTTATGCGGTTAGCCAGAATTGTATAAAAATGTATGTGAATGGAGTGACGGGGTGTAGATTGTACAATGAATACAGTAAGCGATTAAGATTCTGTCTAACCAAATACAATTCGTCAAGTTAAATGAGAGAGTCACGCAGCTCACGGTCCACATCTATCCGTGCAAACCCGCTGCGCAGCTGTTTATCTCGTCTTTGCTGTACATCATTGAGCGATAATGGCATACAAACGTCATGTAAAAAATTTCTTACCTGTAGTGTCATAGAATTTTTTTAACTTAAACATACTAACTAATGTTTGTATGAAAGTGATCGTGTACAAATCGAAATTCAAGCGATACTCATACTAATTGGCATATCAATGTCAGGAAAAAATGTTCATTTATTATCAGTGTGGTATAGTCGTTGTACGATATTTTTGGACGTACAAAACGTCCCTAAAATGGTTTACTTTTTGGAGTTTAAATTGGAAAAGTAGAGGCCGTGCCTATTAATCCCTACATGTTGTGTCAAAGAATATTAATTTTACATCACAAACACACTGCAGCAATGACCGCAGCAGCACAGCGCGAACATCTTCGCAGTGCGGTTAAATGCAGGCTTGTACATCGGGACAGGCGCATTATCTTGTACATACGGTATGTTTGTATAAATAAGATGTAAGTGTAGCAACTCTGTAGCTATAAGTTATTCTTCTGTCTTCTCTATGGCGTATCGAAACATTCCGATACAAAAGCACAATTAGGCGTATAAAGTGGTTTAAAACCATCGAGGCGTGACGCTGATGTCCAAATCACTTCACATAACACACTTAGCAACTTCACTAATTGACTGACCTTTTAACGTCACCTCTCCAAATGTTTTAGCTAACGACTCAATCTGACACTGTCAAAGATCATTTGGGTCGGCAAGGATATCTAATATCTAAAAGGGACATCTATTTCAAATGTGTGCGCCAGCATGACAACACAACAGCCAAGCAGCATAATGAAAGCAAATATGATCTCATTCACTTGTTTCGGAACACCGTCCAAATGTATTGTACTTGATTTCGAACGGAATGGTACAAAGGAATACAACGATACAATGTATACATTTCATTTCTGCCTTCGAGTAGGACTCCTATCTACTTTAGCTTATTTGTGGTTCGGAATTGTAAAAATGTATGTGAATGGGAGTGACTGGGTGTAGAGTGTACATTGAATACAGTAAGCGATATTAAGATTGTCATAGCCAAATCTGGTCGCTGCAGGTCGCTTTCTGGGCCACGTTGAGCGAGTTGCTGTTTTCACTTGTTACAGGCGCTTTGCTGCGATGTCAAGAGTTCTGCAATATGCATGCACATACACTCAAGAACGAGGCATCCAGTGAGCAATGGACGTTAACGGCTGCACATGTACATTCTGTAGTTTATTACATTCTTGATTTTTTGTGTGTACGAGCGACGTCCTTTCACATGCCCGTAAGCAACTCAGCATCTATTGACAATTACCAATCCATGTTAAAAATTCAGTACATTTGTGTGCATTATATCTTGGTTAGTCTGAAGAACTTTTACGTACACGCACTAGTCGCTTGCGAGCATGAAGAACTTTTCCATACAAAATCAAGACTAGCGGACCGTCGTACAAGCAGTTGCAGACAACGACACATGGTGAAGTGGAACATCGGCACGTTTGCGCGGCTGCGGCCGCCACGTCGAGGACACGACTGCGCCAAGTTCATGCTCGGTATGCTATTGTCGTCTGCGTTGCACAACACGCGCTCGATGAACCATGTGCTTGTGCTTTGCCTTGTTCGCTCACGTGTCTGGTCGGTCCTCTGCTGCTGCATGTGCATTGACAGACAAGATTGATGACGGGCGTCAGTCAGCTGCTGTCATCGCGTTTCCACCGCCAGACGACGACGTCGACCGCGTCCACATGAAGCAGCGCGAGGCGCTGCAGTTCCACTTCAACGACATCTTTGACCCGAGCGTCTCGCAGGATCAAGTCTTCAACCGCGTCTGTCTGGTACATTGCTCATTCACTCATAGGCTCGGATCCTATCCGTGCGTCGCGTGTTCACTGTGTGCGCTGCATGTCCAGGACATTGTGTACAGTGCACTCGACGGCTACAACGGCACGATCCTCGCGTACGGCCAGACAGGTTCGGGCAAAACGTATACGATCACGGGCGGCGAGCACTACGCCGACCGCGGTATCATCCCGCGCGTGCTCTCGACGATCTTTGAAGCATTTGAGCAGCGCGCGCACGTGCGGTACTCGTGCTACATCTCGTACCTCGAGATCTACAACGAGAACGTCTATGACCTACTCGATCGGTGCGTGGTCCAAGATCATAAGTGTGATGGTGATTTGGACAGTGCTACCCGGAGCTACTCCTGGTGCTTAGTCGCGCACTCTCTGCCTGCATGACGGCTGACAGTGTTGCGACATTGCGGGCAGGTCGCATACGGACCGACCGATCGAGGAGTGGACCAAGGTGCTGCTCATGGACGACGACGAGGGCGAGATGCACTTTCGGAACCTCGGGTGCGTCATGTCGTCTTGTCAGCTACTGCTACTACGACCAGACGTCCTCGTTGTCACTGTGCATGACCTGACGCTCTGTTTCGCACATGTATAGCGTGTACGAAGCTGTGTCGGAGGAGGAGGCGCTGAACCTGCTCTTCCTCGGCAACATGAATCGCGTGACGAGCGATACGCCGATGAACCAGGCGTCGTCGCGCTCGCACTCGATCTTCACAGTCATGATCGAGGCGCGGCCAGTCGACTCCGACATCATTGTCACGTCGAAACTCCACCTCGTCGACCTCGCGGGCTCGGAGCGCGTCTACAAGCGCGAGGGCACGCAGCGCATGCGCGCCGAGGGCAAGCACATCAACCTGTCGCTGCACCACCTCGAGCAAGTGCGTTTGATAACTCGACAGCTGATGGTGCTATGCAGTTGTGATGTGCGTACACTCACGTCTCTTACTTACTCGCTTGCCACCAGGTCATCCTGTCGCTCCGAACGAAGAAGAACGCGGTCGCACGGGGCTACCACGTGCCGTACCGTAACTCGATGCTCACGAGCGTCCTGCGCGGCAGTCTCGGCGGGAACTGCAAGTCGGTCTTCATTGCAACGCTCAACCCTGAGAGCGACTTTGTCGATGAGTCGATCTCGAGCTGCCGCTTCATGCAGCGTTGCTCCGAGGTGTGTAGCCAGCGCTACTGTTACTGTTGGTGGTGCTGTGTTTGTATACAACCACGGTCGCCCACGCCAACTCACGCACTGTGTCGCGTGTGGCATCGCGCTACGAGTCTTGTAGGTCACGGTCGACATTGCCGTCAACTCGGAGATCGACGCCGACAAGCGCATCGAGGCGCTCGAGAAGGCCAACAGCGCGTTCGAGCGCGCCAACACCACACTGCAAGCGCGTATCGAGCAACTCGAGACCGAGTTGCGTGCAAGCCACGAGCTTGTGGCGAGTCAGCAACAAGAGTCGGAGCGCGAGTTGCGCAAGGTGCGTGCCGATGCGCAGCAACAGATCGATGCGCTCACAGCTCAGAGCAGCAGTGCAGACGGACCAATCGACTGGGCGACGTGCGAAGAGCTCGTAGAGCGACTGCTACTCACGGGCGAACTGTCACGCGAGCGCGATAGTGACGATGCTGACGATCGCGACAGTGACGCACAAGACCGCGCCGATGCGCGACGGCTGTTTGATGACGTTGTGACGAACATCACGCAGCTCGGGGTCGCGTACGCAGTTGGGTGCCTCACGGTCATGAAAGAGAACATTTTCTTTGCGTCCAACACGGCTGTGGAGCTTCAGGACATGGTGACCAAGCAGAGTGAGACAGTTGAGCTACTAGAGCAGCGACTGCACGAGCAGCGCCGCGAGGCCGAGCACATGAAACGCCAGATCGAGCGCCTGACCGAAGACGCGCAACATCGCGTCGGTGCGAACGCCGAGTCGGTCACAGCGATTCCGCGGTCCAAGTCGCACTCTGGCGCAACGAACGCCTCGACGCGCCACCGCACGTCGTCGCGTGACAACAGCAGCATCAATATCAGCAGTGCGCGTGAGTTTGGCAGCGAGTTGGACAGCGACAGCGACAAGGACAGCGAGCTGACAGCCGACAGTCAACGTAACAACCTGCACCGGCGTCAGCAGATGCTCCGCGAGGCAGGCGGTAGTGGCAACGGCAGCAGTGGCAAGCCAGCAGGTCCGACGGATGCAGCAGGCGCACCACCGAGTACTATGGCGCTGCTCATCGCTCCGCTCGGAGCGTCGGGTACAGAGAGCGGCCGACCACGCGCGTCTCGAGACGGCGTCAGCGATGCGAGCAGCACAGACAGCTTGTATCATGAGCAACACCGCACGAGTCGCGACCGGGATAGCGAGAGCAGCAACGGCAAAGCGAATGCCGTCCGAGCGCCGGACGTGAGTGGCCGTACAGACAGCGCAACGAGTCCGCTGCCGCAGCCGCCACCAAGCGGCTCGGATATGATCCGCAAGCGCATGGAGCTGCTAAAGCACGGCAGTCTGTTTGTCAAGTACGGGCGCTACGGCAAGCCCCACGTGCGCTTTGTCTGGTGCTCGGCCGACCTCGAGTACCTCAACTACCGCACCGTGAGCAAGCTGATTCCGAAGGCGTCGATCCCCACGCGTTCGATCGCACGCGTACTCTTGGGGCAAGCCACTCGCGTCTTTGAGCGGAACAAACACGACGCACGCGAGCCGTTCTGCTTCTCAGTCGAGTACGACGACAACCGGACGCTCGACCTGGAGGTACGATAGTGCGTGTATGTGCATGTATGTCATGACCCTTTTGTCTTTCGAACGCTGACAGTGCAGCGCCTCGAGGCAGTGGTCTTACGACGACTCGTGATGACTCGTGATGACTCGTGTGTATGACACTGACTGCTCGAAATGGAACGCACAGATCGCAGACGGTGAAAGCGTCGAGATGAAGAAGCAGAAGCGTGCTGCGTGGGTAGACGCGCTCCAGTTCCTCGTCAAGCTCAAGGCCGTGCAGCTGAAGAAGCCGCTGTTACTACCACAAGCAGCAACCGCTCCATCAGTGGGGCCACTTCAGTCTTGATTAGAGAGCAGCAGGTATTGGTTGAGTGGTGCGTGTCCACACGCTGAGATATATCACACAAACACTAACGAAGCGAGAAGGTTCATACATTGTACTCGCGCTGGCTTCTGCGAGCTCTTTCGATGAAATCTACGGTGGCTCTAGACCGCAGCGCTAGTGCGTTGCAACCGACACTGTCGCTGGCACAGCAGTGGGCTCGGCAAGGCTGATCTCGACTTGGTTGGGCTCAGCTGTGCCGCTCACGACCGCGTGACTTGCGTCGTCGTGATGCGGCTCGAGCGTCTTTGCTGCGCTCTCAAATGGCTCTGCCGACGGCGTCACGACCGACGCATCTCCACTCGTGTCCTTGCATGATTGCTGTTGCTCCGCCTTGACGACTGGACTGGCTGACGCAAAGTTGGCGGAGTACTCGCAATCGGCGCTGCGTATGGGCTTTGGAGGTGAGATCGAGTCACTGGAGCAGCAGATGCCGCCCACACGAGACGTCTGTGGCGACAGCTGATGTCGTGACATATTTGCGGTAGTATAGCAAGTGGATGGGGTCAGCCAATGAGTGTGTACGGTGTAGCACACAGCGTCACGGTAGTAGTGGCCGCACCTTGATGAGCTTGGCAAAGTCGTCCAAGCCAATCTTGCCATCCTTGTCGGCATCAGCGCGCTTGACCATGTCATCGCACGCGGCCATGTCAAAGTGCTTCCCAAGGAGCTCGAGGAGGTTCCGCTGCGTGATGCCGCCGCTGTGCTGTCGGTCAAAGATCTGGAACGCCGTGCGCAACGTCTCGTCGTCCGCGACGTCGTCGGCCGTGAGCGTCGCAGCGACAAACTCAAGCAGGTTCACGCCGTTTTCGTGCTGCTGGTCGAGGCTAGGGCGGCACAAACAGACACTGTCAGCGCATACGAGCGTAGGAGTCTCTCACACACAAGCAACATGCATCGTACGATTGGTAGACGCGGTCCATGTCGAGTGCAAAGCGCTCGAGTGCCGGTGCGGTCTGGAGCTCTTGGAGCGTCAACATGCCGTTCTGTCATCGATGCGGCGATCGACGCGGTCAGTCCAGTGCACGTGACTACCATGTGCAGAGCGAGACAAACAGCACGACACACTGACAACTGCGACGCACGTGTGCGACGTTGAGCTCGTTGTACACGTCTGAGTGCTTGCGGATGCGTTGCGACGGCATGCAGAACGCGTATGCGACGAGCGCCGCACGCTGGAGCGGCGAGTACTGACAGAACTCCTTCACCTGCGGCACGAACTCGTCGTAGCTGCGCATGACAAGCGAGCAGCGACGTTAGTTGACAGTAGCGACAGAGATGAGATGCATGACGCGACGCCCAAGATGACAATCGTACACTTCTGCCGGCACGGGTTGGTAGCTCGACTTGATCCACGGGTGGTTCAGCACCTGCGTCGCCGTGTAGCGCGTCGCTGGGTCCGGCTAGCAGCAGCAACGATGGCGTCGACGAGTGGAGTTAAGCATGTCAGTCGAGTCCCTAAGTAGCTTCGATGGGTATACTCACAGACTCACGTACGCATGACCAATGCAAGGGCGTACGTTGAGAAGCTTCTTGATGAGCGACTTGGCGTCGGCCGAGACGATGTCCCACACGGGGCCCTCAAAGACGATCTTCGCCTCAAAGATCTTCTCGATCAGCTCGTCCTCGGTCGCGCCATGGAACGGCGTGCTGTTGCTCAGCAGCATGTACTATACAAGCAGTGTGTTAGCTACTGCTGTTGTTGCTGTTTGCAGCTATCACGCGGCTGAGCGTGTACGCACCATGATGACACCAAGGCTCCACAGGTCGCACGTGTGCGTGTAGTTGCCCTCGAGCACCTCCGGCTGGCGAGCGCCATCGGCGAGCGTTCAGCCACACGAACGTCAGTGTCATGTATCCTCCAATGCACTCTCTCATATCTATACAACACATCCACATCCGCAACCGACGCGCACGCACCGCCATGTATACGACCGAGCCGAGTACTTTGCGCATGTGCACGCCCATGCGAAAGAGCGTGCTCGCACCAAAACTAGAGAGCAAGTGCGTGCAGAGCCACAGAGACAAGATTAGTGAGCGCGCTGTACTGTGCTGCAGCATCTCGCGTCTTAGTATCTAGAGAGTGAGCGACGCGTGGCCATGACGACGTACTCGCACAGCTTGATGCACCCGCCGAGCTCTTGCGACTCGACGAGGATGTTCTCGAGCTTGAGGTCGCGGTGCTGCTCGTATACGTCCGTCCATGTGTATACACACACATAGATTCCCGTCAGTACTTGTACGCGCCAACGTTCAGTCGTTGTCGATGTCCCTGCACTTTGGGAGCAGACATCTGCATGGAGCAGTGCGCATACATACACAGATGTAGCGCGAGTGGAGGTACTGGATCACTGACGCGAGCTTCGTGACCATCACGCGCACTGCGTCCTCTTCAAACTCTTTGCCTACGAGTCATGCATACGTCCGAGTATAAGTGTTGGCTCCTGTTCGAATGCGATCAGCAGACATCACGGGCTTAGTGACGTACCATGCGCTTTGACTTTGTCGAGGAGCTAGTGGAAGTCAGATATCGAGTATCGCGTCCCAAATAGCGATGTAGTTGTGTCCGTCAGTCCGATACAGATAGCAGCGAATGGATACTACGAGACAGCACCACTCATTGGCCTCAAGACATACACTGGCCACAGACCCACACGAGAGCACTCGCACACATGTACGCACCGTGCCACCTGTGCAAAGCTCCATGATTATGTAAAAATGGTGGTCGTCCTCGTACGTCTCAACCATGCGCACGATGCTCGGGTGATGCAGGCCGCGTAAGATGTCCATCTCTTTCTCAAACTCGGACCGCTTGCTGCCGGACGCGAACGTCACCGTCTTCATTGCAAACAGCTGCTTCGTCTTGATGTGCTCGACCTTGTCGACGACGCCGAACGCGCCTTTGCCGAGCTCGCCCAGGTTCGCGTACACCTCGGACACCGGCATCTTGTGGTGTAGACACAAGTTGCGCTGGAAGAGGTTCGGTCGCGCCATGTCGGTCGTTATGGATGAGTGCACGCACCCCATGTTGGATTCGACTTGCTAGAGATGCGTGCGTGCACGAGCTGCTGCTGTTGCTGAGTCGGTAGCGGTGTCTTGCCGTGCAGACGTCACTTGTGACTTTGGCACGCGGGCCGTTCCTCCAAGCTCATGTCCCTTGCATGCGACGAACACACCGAGCTATTCGTGGAAGCGTTTCGACTTGACCGTTACTGACGCGTAACCACCAACTACGCATTTAGATTCAAGTCAGAACACTGACGTAGCGCGACCTTTCGCACCAATAATATGGATGTAATTGTAACAAAGCGTTTAATGAGGAGTTTAGTATTGTAATGCGCTGAACGTATAACATACCTAAACCGACTGTCTAACCTAAATACATAGTTGGATAAGCCGATTTCTATTCAGCTGTTATATGATTGCACAAATAAAAATCAATTGCATAACCTTTGTAAACCATGTGATTTTATGTCAAAAATAAGCCAGCACAGTGAACGACATACGGTCGCTGAGAGGGAATCGTCCATCGAGATAGTAGGCAACTCAATGTCGACTACACAGTGGGTCGGAAAAGTATTAAACGCCAACAAATGCACGTGTCATAAACTAAATGAACTGCTCACAATGTATATGTAAGAACGAGGTTACGAATTGGGTTTATTTCTGTGGGTTTCACCTAGTAATTTAAAACTAATACGTCGAAGCTATTTTATTTTCGTTTGAATTTGACCGCGGCATGTGGTTGGATAATCGATTTCGAGAAATCTATTTTCCCAATAATCGATTTCGAGAAATCTATTTTCCCGCCATGATTCTTGTAAGGGGTCACACGTTAGTGACAATACAAATGTGAATATCTAGCCTGTTATATAAGCAGTTCGCATACAATAGCATAATGAGATCTGAGGAGACACTCAATTTATATAGACTTAGCGCTAGTACTCAGATACTTAGAACTATATTGACGCGCCCGTTACAAGTGTCCAAGTCTATCGTCATTCCTTGTGGAAGGTACCTTGCTTTTTGTCTCTCTGGTGCGATGCGTAACTCAGGATCGTCAGATTTTTAATTATATCGCGCTGAAAAATTGTGAATGGCAGTGAATCGCACGAGATAAGTTACTAATTCTTATACTATGACAAGTTACTAATTCTTATACTATATGGGGATACATCCTGTTGCCGAATCATGATGTGGAATGAAGGTGTTGCATCACTTAGTTATATAAAGTCTGTTGAGTAATACCACATATGACTCCAATCCTAACTGGTAAAACCATCAAGCTATCTGGAAAAACCAGCTGCAACGATTGGTTAAAAATAGCACCGGTACTCTATGTTGAGGTAGATCAGCAGAGGTAACACACTTTCCGACTGATCATGCATGCTAACAGACGGATCTTCGATTTTGACACTGTCGATAAGAGCTGCAGGACGAAACTAAGAAGGGCGTACTTGTAGTGGAAACGAAGGGCTGTCGTGATCAGCGCATTGTCACGGGGGTGAGCTCCATGAGGTTTTTGTATTGGAAACTGATATAGTAATGAAAGTGAGGTACCTACCCTAATCAGCGAGCTCCCTGATTAGACGACCTGGTCGTCAGAAATCAGGAGAGGCCACAAATCAGGCGTCCGGTGTGCTGTCTCGTACTTAGCACAGCGGCCCCGTTACAAAAGTCATCCACGACCTGCTGGAAATGGAGGAGAGCGTCGTGTAAACTACATGATGTGTAAGAAGGTCGTGTAATGGCGTGTCGACAAAAAGGGTGCGAGGTCAATTGCACGCGCAACGTCACCACGAGCGAGCCGGCCAAAATAAACGCAGTCACGATATAAGGCTCATTGCAATTGCGTCATATCTATTAAAGCTCACATGTAGAGATATGCAAATGTGAGGGATATGAATATTTTGCACAAGTAAAACCTAAAATTACGAGATACTATAATGGAACTGACAGTATTGCGCATTTCAATTGAATGTATAATTACCCACCGTTTATGGAAGTATATTTACAAATCGCTCAAACATCGCAATCCTTTATATGTTATATGTATCGTGACTGTGTTGTTTCTAGATTGAGAACTATGGTGCACGATTGGCATGAGATTTCAACGTTAAAGTATGGCATGTGAAGCATCTTCACAACGCGCCAGAATGCGCTCCCGCGCTCCTCTGTCCATTCAACAAAATTATTGATGACGTCACGGAACGTCGATAGATGCAGGTAGTGTGTATGTCACGACCGCGCTGCCGCCAGTGCGCTCGCAACGCACACATACATGTACGAGCAACTTCAGTTTGCCCTGCGCACTCTGTGCCGCTAATGGCACCGACGATGCGTGTGCCGCATTCGGCGCTCGACAATGCTGGAGTCGCTCCAGATGCAGCAGCAGCAGTCGCTTCATTCGTTGGACTCGCTCGTGGCTTGTGGATCATGACGCCAGTGGACACACCTGACTAACGCTTCCCGCAACTGTTCGACCGTGTCGGTTCGAGTGCCAATGCGACCCACGAGCCACCAAATCTACTGGATACCCCAGCTGAGCACGAGTCGATGCGACTCTTGGCGCCGCGCGAGCAGCTTCTTCTCGGCTGGCGTGAGCAGCTGCGCCTTGATATTGAACGCTGCGCACTCTTGACTCACTTGCTTGTCTGCGAGCGAGCCGGGGTAGAACGCGGCCGGCCGCGCGAGCGAGCGGTACAGATTGCGT
>JAADWX010000146.1:0-39331 GCA_023336405.1 Globisporangium echinulatum | reverse complement strand
GACGCGATGGACGGTGCGGCATGGAGTGGACACCTCGATGTCATCAAGTGGCTGCATGAACACCACACCGTGGGCTGCACGAGCGACACGATGCGTCTTGCAGCTTACGAAGGCCACTTCGATGTACTGCTCTTCCTGCACACACATCACTCAGAGGGCTGCAGTCCCGACGCAATCAGTAGCGCGAGAGACTTACTCTGCAGCCTCGAGATCACGCAGTGGCTCGCTGAGAAGTACCCGCACGCAGTCAACCGCGAGCAACTGCACGCGAGTGGCTACTATATGCCAGCGCTGCTCGAGTATGTACTACCAGGCGCATCATCGGATGTATCGAGTTGATCGGAGTAATGAGAGCGTGCGAGGAGAATGAGTGAGAGAACCATGCACAAGTTGTGTCTTGGTTAAGCACGTTAGATGTCTCGAACGTCCGAGTGTTGCCGACTCTTATTGTCTAAACACAGTCGTCAGCAACGAATCGGCAATATATATATATATATATATATATATATATTCTAAACATTTCGCATGCATGTTTTGCGATCTCATTGTTTGTTGCAGCACATTTTCACAATTAGTTTCAGTGTGCGATTCTCCAATAATTCACTATCACTCCTCAAACGGAAAACAGGACCAACCCAGATCGAGATCAGCAGCAGTGAGATCATGCCGCTCGAGGGCTTCGACGTCGACGCGTACGCCGCCAAGTACACTGGTCGCAACCGTACGGACCGACTGCTGTTCATCGCGCAGACGTGTGCGCCACTGCGGCGTGATGCGCACCTTGCGCTCCTGCGGGAGCTCAAAAACAGCCTGAACATGAAGCTCTATCTCGAGGTCGCCGACGCTGCTGCAAAAGATGATGCTGCCACGACAATGAGTGAGGGCACCAGCATCAGCAGCAGCAGCAGCAGTGGCGATACTACAACGCCGGAAGCAAGCGCTTCGAGCAACGCGCTGTTTGCAGTCGACCAGACGTTTGTCGAGAACGTCCAGCGCAACGCTGCGCAGCAGCACGAGCGCCTCGAGCAGGAGCTCAACTCGTACAAGTCGACGATGATCAAAGAGAGCATCCGCGTACGTGTGGGCTGCTCATAGGCGCTACTAGGCGGTCGCGTCACTAACCCTGACGACTGCTGACTGACCTATCCAACATATACATCGCGTATACCCTGCGACTGCACCACAATGTACAGATGGGCCACAACGACCTCGGCGAGTTCTACTACCAGCTCGGCGACCTCCCACTTGCGCTCAAGAGCTTTGCGCAGGCGCGCGACTACTGCACGACTGACAAACACATTGTCGAGATGTGCCTGAACGTCAGCAAAGTGCGTCGTTGAGTATACGTGTATATGTATACTGATGTATACGTTTGTGTATACATCCTCACACATACGGCTACTCGCAGGTCGGTCTCCACATGCGCAACTTTGCGCACGTGACGAACTACTTGACAAAGCTCGAGCAAGTCGCAACGACGCAGTCAGATCCAATGTAAGCTGTATCGTGTATCGTGTGTATACCCATGGGTGTATAGTACACTAATGGCGCTATTAACTTGCGGGTGCTAGTCTCAAGACGAAGGTCGCGGCGTCGTTTGGGCTCGTTGCGCTCCACGACCGCAACTACCACGCAGCGGCGCTCAAGTTCGTCGCGTGCCAGATCGAGATCGGCGCGAGCTACAGCGACGTGCTCCACGCCGAGGACATTGCGCTCTACGGCGGCATCTGCGCACTCGCGTCGTTCACGCGGCAGGAGTTGCGTGACAAGGTGCGGAATGCTCGTGTGCTGTACTGGTTGATTCACCCATTAAACCCACACATGTGATCCTGGGTGTCTGTATATGGACGCAGCTCGTGAACAACGCGTCGTTCAAAGCGTTTCTGGAGCTCCTGCCGTGGCTCCGCGAGCTCATTAGCGACTTTTACTCGAGCAACTACGCGTCGTGTCTCGCGACGCTCGAGAAGATGAAGGTGGGTGATTCGACGATTGCTTGTACTACAGTTGCTACTGATTGCGTGATTGCGAATGCTGACAGCATGTGTGTGGGTTGCTCTGTCCCAACTGCACAACAGCCGGAGCTGTGCCTCGACATGTACCTCTGCGCGCACGTCGACAAGTTGTGCCACGAGATCCGGAGCCGCGGCCTCGTGCAGTACTTTCACCCGTACCTGTCGGTCGATCTGCATCAGATGGCGCAGACGTTCAACACGGAGACGGCGAGTCTTGAGAAGGAACTGTGCGAGCTCATTGCAGCCGACAAGATCCGCGCACGCATGGACAGCTACGAGAAGGTTGGTGTTGGGGGTTATTGGGTGATGTGTGTCATTGGGTTATGATTCATGCTGGGTGCGATTGGATTATGGGTTTGATTGGGTTTAGGCTTATGGTCGAATTGCGGTAATATTGGTGCTGGGTTTTTGGGTGTTCATTGCAAACACACTGCAGGTGCTTGGTGCTAGTGTATGTGGGTCTTATTGGGAATTTATGGTGTTTGACTGTTTCTGTGGGTGCATGGGTTATTTGATTGATCCACTTTGGGTTCATCGAAACTGCAATCTGACGCCTGCGATCCGACGACACAGATCCTATACGCGTACGAACCAAACAAGCGCTCGGCGACGTACAAGCGCGCGTTTGACGTCGGGCGCAAGTACGCGGCCGAGTCGCGCAACCTGCTGCTGCGCATGAGTCTCCTCAAGAACAACGTGATCATCCGCGAGACGTGAGGTCGTGCATCCAATCACCCATGCACCCACCTGTAGGCTCTGTGCGTAAGTGTATTACGACCGACCGGCCAACCGACAGTGAATCGCATCCAATGCACTGGACTGTTCGTTTCGTGTGACGATGATAATGATACTGATGTAGAGCCGAGCGCTTCTTCTCTGACGATGTTGTCGAGTCTGGTCGTATGAGCGGTGGTTATGACCTTGACGTGCTCACTCGAGTCGCTCGTCAGGTATCGGCAACGCAGCGTCTCGCCAGTCTGTCCTGCCGCCGCCTTTTGTCTTCATTGCTGCTGTAGTTGCTGGTAGCTGCGACACTATCTCGGACCTTTCAGGCAACTGCATCTGCTGCTGTTGCAGTCGACTGCTGCTGCCGCTCCGTTCGCGAATCTGTGCGCGGCGCGACAGCTCCAAGTCGCGCTCGAGTTCGCGACGCACGTCGCAGCGCATCTGCGCCTCGAGCGCTTGCAGCTGCAGCGCTGTTGCAGCATCGGCTTTTGCGCGTCGATATGCTGCAAGTGCGTGGAACCGCGCGAGCGACTCGCGTTCGCGCGTGAGCGCAGCTGTTGCGTCCTGCACGCGCGTCTGCAGCGCATCGACCGCTGCAGCAGCTGCGCTTTCGCGTGTTGCGAGCTGCTTGCCGAGTGCACGTGCATTGCGTAGCTGCTGGTTGAGCGACTGTCTGTCAACATCGATATTGTCGATACTATCGATATTGGTTGATGCCGTTTTAGACACTGTCGGTAGCACCATCACGACCGGATACCGTGCCAACTCAGTCGTCTGGATCAAACGTCTGTATGCTGCAACGCGGCCGAGTGCGCGCTGCAACACAGCAGCACTGCGCTCGAGCGCTGCGAGCCGCTGGACGTGCTGGTGCGCGCGCGAGAGGCGTGCGAGCTGTTTGTGTGCGAGCTGCAAACGCCATGTACGCTGCAGCACAGCAGCTGCGCGGTGCCGCCATTGCGTGTGAAAACGGCGTAACCAGCGCTGGATCAGCTGAGCACTTGCGAGCTGTAGCTTGCGTCGCATATGGATGTACGTGCTGATACATCGCGCAATGACTGCACGAGCGTATTTGAGTCTAGTGCGCTGCTGGTACGTTCGCCAGCACTGCTGGATGCACTTTGCGGCTCGCTGACGCGCTTGTGTGCGTCGGCTTGCACGGAGCCGCACAGCTGCGAGTACACACCGCGCTGCGCGGTCGCGCTCCGCGCTAATGCGCGCAAAGTACCGGCGCTTGCGCCACGCGTACTGGATGTACGTTGCCGCTGCGTGTTCGAGCTTGCGCTCCATGCGCTGCAGTTCGCGGCTGTCGCGCAGTGCTTGGAGCCGCGTAGCCTCGTCGTACTCGAGTTGAAGCTGCTCGACGCGGTGCTCCTACAGTGGCGACGATGTAGCAACGACGGTCGTGTTTAAAAGTGTATGAGGCGTTGATTGTTCTAGCATGTACACTCTATCTGCTCAGTCAGTCAGGACGACACGCTGCGTACCTGTTCACGCGCCTTCTCGCGTGCTTTGGCCTGTCGCCTGCGCGTTGTCTCGACCACGCGCTTCTGGCGCCCAAGTGAGTTGTCGGTAAAGAAGCGGTTCTGCCATAGTAGTAGCAGCACCGACAACACACCATAGCGTCACGCGTCAGTATGAGCGGCTGTGAACATCGTGTCAGACAAGCAGGTATTCAACTAAATTGTCAGCCAACGACTTTGTTCTGCCGCGGCGTACCACAACCGATGCTGCAAATGTTGTCGTGCGTGGCTGCACGTGCTGCCGGTCAAAGCTCGCCTGTCGGTGCACGAGCAGCGCAGCTGTCGCGTTCACTGGTGTCGCGCTCATGATGTGCACTCAATGTGTCGTTACCTACCCGACTACCAAACGACGCGCAATGGTGACAAATATCAAATTTACCAAAAACTAGCCAAGAAAATTAAATCAATAAAAAAGGCCGATATCGATAAACAATATAAATATTTACGATTTGCTTGTGTGAAAATACTGATGTTTAAATCGTGGACGATGAATCAGATCCGAAAAAACATATATATATACTTAGTTAATTTAGCAAATCGATTCGGTTTTGGTAGTTTTAAGGAGGTGATTGTTGTTTTGAGCTGCATTGGCAAACTGATTATGCAGAGAATGCGTTTTTGGTTTTGGTAGTTTAAGAGGTGATTGTCTTTTTTGGTCTACATTGGCAACATTATGATTATACAGACTAAGGTATGCATTTTTTCTATTCAGAAAGGTCTTACATTTCTTAAATGTGTTCTGTTGAAAAGATGAGTTAGTCGACGGGTGCCGAAGCAAGGCACGAAAATCTTCTGAAGCGGGCAGTGCAAAACGAACGACAACCGCTATACGAGTGTAGCACAACTACGTCACTCGCGCAGCAGCGACAATCAATAGGCTAAAGAACTGCACAGTACCAATTACCCAAGTAGCTGGCTAGTGTAGACTGCACATCGATTAGCGAGCAAGTGCTATGCCAAATTCAACAAATGCTTGCTGCTGTGTAATGTGCGCTTCGCTTCACGGCGTCCCTCCCAGTCGAGCAGAGGACGCCCTAAGTGCTCGACCACCGTCATCTAATGCTTGCTGTTGTGCTTCGATACACGATATCCCTCCCAGCCGAGTCGAGGTCGTCCTATGCGCGCCATCTATGCATGAATTTTCTAGTTAGTTTGTGGTTGACATATATTTATATATATTGATTGCGCATGTTCCTGTTTTAAGATGAACAAACCGTCTGGGTGAGGAATATCGTAGTATATCTTATATTTGATTTCATTCAAATCAAAAATGGTTGGGTGAAAATCTGAACCGAGCGAATCAGCCGGCAAACCAGAGCGATACTATAGTCTGGATATCTCACCTGTCTGTGATTCGTACTATTGAGATTTCAATATCGGCTAGTGCTTTGGCTTCCGATCACACCTTCATTTTGCTATTTCTCACCTCCAACATGTCCGCATATAACGCCACAAAACAGTCGCTTATGCAAAACGACATCATCCACGCGCATATGCTTCTATCGCTCGTGTTTAGGATTCTATGTGCTGGTGATACTGCGGATGAAGGATGTCCGTTTTGTTTGTGTAACTCTAGTTTTGCTGCTGCGTCCTGAAGCGAGTCGCGTCACACCTCGTGCGTGCCGTCGCAGCGTACTGCTGCCTGCTGCATGTTGCAGAGTTCCAATTAGGACGATGTCAACAACGATAACTAGCGCGAGAACTACCTCGGCACTCGGTGCACGAGTCAGTAGGGCGCTGGCAGCAAACTGAACCAATCACATGATGCGTTCGTTGATGGAGTTGTTGATGTCATGGACTGTCAAGCGACGCGACTCAGATAGGTGTGCAATCAGGTTCAGATGAGCAATAAAATGTGCAATACTCTGTCTTCGTGTCATAAACAGGGCAGTATGCTGACAAATATACAAATAGAATATACTATCAATCGTCATATGACAGAAAACAACAACAAAACACGAAGCGACACACAAAATATCATGACAAGAAGCGGTGCCAAGCGACGCGATGTCGGCGTTCAAGGCAGCTGATGCAGTCCTTGCTACTGCTTCGACTACATCTACGACGACTGCTGTTGTCGCTGCACCACCGTTTCAGCGTCGGAGTACAAGCGCTACCGAGCGTCATGCATCGCTACCGCCGCGTCGACCAACAAGCGCGCGCACGAGCTTTGTGCAGCAAAAGCTCCAGTCGGCGCTCGCCCAGGCGGCGACCGAGAAGTCGCTCGAGCTCGCCCCGGTCGAGTCCCAAACGAGCTTTCGCTGCACGTACGTTGCATGTGTGTTTGTATATATGCGTAGACGTGCACGTATGGACATGTCAGTTTGAACACCTCCTCATCCACTATTGCTTTTGTCTCCAGCAAGCGCTTGTCGCCCGACGACGCGCTGTGCGACCGCAGCGTGTACCGGTATCGTAGCGAAGCTGCAAGTGTCTCGTGTACAGACGCAGCGAGTCCGTTTGCGTACGCGAGCAACTTTCTGCCTGGTGTCCACTTCTACACGTTCCTAGCTTCGAAAGACGCGGTCGCAGCAGCAGGAGGAGGCAGCAGCAGCCTGCGCGAGTCATTTACAGCTCTGATCGACGACACTGCCAGTAGCGCTGCCAGTGGCAGTGGCGGCCAAGTCGAGTCGACAAAAGCGCTCACTGGACTCGACAACACGACCAAACTCAGCAGCACCAGTGGCCGACCGTTGTCAGCTTCAGCAAAGACCAAGACAACCAAGTCGGCGCTGCGCATGTGGATCCCCGACACGGTCGTGTACGGCGAGACCGGTCGCGCCGTGTGGCTCTCGAGCGACAAAGACGGCTATGTCCAGCGCTGCAGTGACATAAGCGAGCGCCACGTGCTCGAGAAGCTCGGACATGGCACGCCAAGCGACGGACTCGATCGCGCAGTCATCGTATACAAGGAGCCAGTCGTGTCGACCCGCAAGCGTCCGTCAGCAGCAACAGTAGGGACCGCGACGCACCGGTCGCTTGGGAACCAGCTGCGGCTGCTCAGCCCTGGCGAACTCAAGACGCTGCTGAGCCACGTTGCGAGCTCGAACAAGTGCTTTGCGGTCCAGCAGTTTGTCAAATGCAATGGCTCGAAAGCGTTCGTCGTGCGCGCCGTGTACGAGATGAACAAACCGGCGATGGCGTGGATGATCAGCAACGTCATGCCGTTCCAGGACGCAAGTGCAGGCACCAGCGAGCTTGCAAGCGTTGGCGGCGATGTCAGCACGAGTGCTGTTGGAACTGGCGCACCGCTGAGCTCGACGCGCGACCTATTGCCGAGTGCATCGACAGCGAGTACGTCCGAGTCTGGGACAACAAGAGATCTACTGGCAGTGTCGACAACTGGTGCAGCTACAGCACCGACAACGTCGACGCCAGCTTCAGTCTTAGCTACCTCAGCAGCAGTCGCTACAGTGCCACTTGTCAACCGCCTGTGCACGAGCGTGCAGGTCGATAAGTCGTGCACGTTCGTCAAGCTCAACGAGCGCGGCTGTGCGACCGTGTCGGAGCTCAACCAGCGCGTACGTGTCTGTGTATGATCTTGTGTGTCGTCCTATACGCTCTGCGCTGTCCAACGCCCACACACAGATACATGCCAACACTGTCGCACTCATACACGCCTGCAGATCGTCAAGTACGTCGAGCACAAGCTCTACATCCAGCTCCAGTCGCTCGTCGCCGACTACGTCAAGGACGCAGCTGGGCGCTGGTGGCTCCTCCAGGTCAAGGCGTTTAAGGTCAAGCTCCGGAGCGGCGACGTCGAGCGCGCGTACTCGCTGCCGATGCGCCTGCGCATGACGTACTTGAGCTACCGCGACTCGAGCATCCTCGACGACGACAACTCCGGGTCGGACAACGACGACGACGGCCACAGCAGCAGTGGCGAGAACGGTCATAGCCATCGCCACAGCCATCGCCATAGTCACAGTCGCAGTCGGCACGCAGCGATGGCGGCGCTCGCGCAGCGCCAGGTGCGTAAGCTCGTGCAGTGCAAGTGCTGCCTCGCGTCGTACCCCAAGAGCGAGCTGTCGTTCAAGATGACGCTCAAGATGATTAGCGAGATGCTCATGCGTCTTCGCGCGCGCGTGTCGCCCGACAAGACGTACGCGTTCCTCAGTGCTGCAGTACTCAGTGGCTGCGAGACGGTCGACGCGTCGCTCGCGTACGAGTCCTGGAGCGTTTGCAGCTTTTGCTACGCGATCTACGAGCGCGACCAGCAGCTCAAGCGTGTCGAGACGCGGTTCTCGGCGCAACTCGGACTCCCTAATGCTGCGACCGCAGCCGACGGCCTCAGCCGCACAGATGACCGCACGCCGTTTGCACTCGACCCGAACTCGCTCGGGTCCGTGCTGCCGTCGCAACTCACGCTCTGTCGCCTCGCACTCGTGTTCAACGCGATCTACGACATTCCCCAGGAGCTCTTTGACGCCGAGCAGCTCCACTTTGGTAGTGGTACTGGTGGGATCCCTGTCGGTGCGCGCAAGACCAAGACACTGCGGACGATCGCGTCCAAGTTATATTTGCGCGTGTCGGCGCTCGGGTACACCGAGTGCATCCCGCTGAATGCGGGCGACATTGAAGTCGCGACGACACGCGCACCGCGTGGCGCATCACTGCGGCGCACGAGCAGCGTCCTGAGCGACATGGACGGACTTGACGATGTTGCTGCGAGTAGCGAGCAGGTCGACGCTGACGCGGCTACAGCGACGCCGACAGCCGAGCCCCCGAACTACTGGCTGCCGATCAACATCATCCGCACGATTCACTTTGCTGCACCGCGCACGCCGCTGCAATCGAAGCTCAAGGAGACGAGCGGCATTGCCACGCTGCTGGACGACGAGAGCAACATCGTCGTGCAGTTTATCCGCGCGACCGAGCCACCGTTGGCCGACCCGACGACCTCGACGCGACGAGCACGGACGCGGCGCGGCGCGCTCGTACCGGAACCTGCGAGCGTCTCGGAGATGGTGTCGGAGATGCAGCAGGCGCACCACTCGGTGCTGTTAGGCTCGACGACGATCCGCATGGCGCAGTTCCGCAGCGCGTACGTGACGAAGATCGACTTTTACGCCTGCATGGCGCTCTCCGGTGAGCTGTTCAACCTCAAGGGCCACATTGGCCTCGAGCGTCTACGGTACGTCGACGCAAAGCTGCTGACGTCGCAGTACCGCCTCCGTATGTTCCACGGCGTGTTCATCCCCGACGAGTCGTATGTGACGAACGACCCGCTGTCGTCCGAGTGGATGGACGCGCTCCTCGTGTCGTTCCACAAGCAAGCGCGGCTGAGTGCGTCACGTCGACGCGGCGGTGCCGACGGGGGTACCGACAGTGTGGACGTCAGCGATGGAGCTGTCGACGGTGATGACGATGCGCGTACGGGTCGGAAGCGGCTCGCACCGAGTAGCAAGAGCTGTAGCAGTCGACTGCTCGGTCCGACGCGCCTTGGTAGCCGCGCAGGCAACGAGAGTGCACACCTCACGCGGTCGACAACGTCGCTTGCGAGCGCAGACAACGGTGAAATGGATGCCGAGCTCGAAGCCATGATTGACCGCGCCAACAGCGAGCAGATGCAGCAACAGACAGCAACAACAACAGCGATGCCGCCAACGCAGCTTGCACTGAACCAACGTCTTCGGCATCCAGAGACGACATCGTTGTCATCGCTGTCGGAAGACGCACGTGCCGATACAGGCATTGATGCGTCTGCAGCAACAGAGTTACCGCTAACAACGTCAGTGCACGCACTGAGCTCAATGCCGGCACGAACGATCGCCGAGCGCAAGCACGAGCTGCTACGAGCGACTACAACGCCGTCGCGTTTCGACCTCCAAGTCGCGATGCTGCTCAACAAGTCGACGCTGTCGTCGCGCGCAGCGGTCGGCGCGAGCGCAGCGGCACCGTCGCCACTTCATCTTCTTCTCAGCAGCAACAGCAGCGCTAGCAGTAGTAGCCGAACGCATGCAGCACAGGACGCGAGCGAATCGCCGCGCAACGTCCAGCGGCTCTGGTGCCTCATGGTGCTGCTCAACGAAGCGCACGATCTGCAGTCGCGCGAACACGCGTTCAGTCGCTGGGAGTGCCACTACGCGCTGCTGGGGCAGAAGCGATCGGCCGTTGAGCGCACTGTCGCAACAACGCGCGCTGCGACAACGCACGTGCACTTTACATGCACGCACACGTTCTACGTTGCCGGCACTGCGGTGATGCTCGAGCGCTTTCTGCTGGCGCACGCAGCCGTTGCGCTCCACTTGCGCAATGACATGTACGCGTCGACGCGCACGCGGTCGCCTGGCGAGTTTGTCTGCGAGCTCGACTTGCGGCCACTCCTGCAGACTGCAAGCGTCGAGACGACGCTTGACATTCGGCTTGTCGACAGCACGCAGCGCTTGACGCCACGCGGCGCAGGTGGTCGTGGTGGCGCGCCGTACCTCTCGGTCGCGCTTCACTTGGTGCAGCTCGCACTCGAACCGGCCGATGCGCTTGCGACTGGCGACTTTCTCGAACTCTCGCACACGCGCGAAGGGCTCCAGGTGTTGCGCAAGATCGCATGAGCTGCTCGTTGCAAATGGCTACAAAACGAATGGCTGCCGAGCGCTAATAGATACAGACCCTAGTGGCTACGGACCTTAAATGGCTACAGCATGAGTGGCTACAAAACACTGGGTGTCGAACTCGAGACTAGCGAACAGCAACAAACAGCAACTGGATGGACGTATGAACAGCGGACTGAGGGAGAGTAAGGTACGATTATCACGACAATGACGTTGTTGACCGAGGAGACAGGCAGCGCTCAGCACTAGATGTCGGCAGTAGGTGCCGTCGCTTGGTAGCTTCGAGGTGACGCATTCGAGTTCGAGAGCGAGAGCCGATCGGCGTAGCTGCCATCGGGGATGTACTCGTACGCTGGGCGTTCATACACAGCCACACACACAAACACAGCCATGGGCGTTGTGAGATGCAGGTCTGTGTGTATGGCTCTACGACATCGCATCATGTACACACTCGCACGCACCTGCATACGTGTCGATGAAGTCCTCTTTCGACTGGACGACGCCGATTGTGACAGCGAGCTGGACGACAAATACGGCGGCGTTGAGCGCGCTTGCAGCAATGCTCGCGACTTTGCTTGTCTCTTGCGCTTGTGCAACGAGCGCCTAAACACATACACACGTACACATACCGCATACACATCAATCAATGTACGATCACAAGCGCAGTCGAATGCATGCATTGAGTAGGGATGAGCGCACATACCCAGAAGAGCGCGCCTTGGAACGTCAAAGCCAGTACAAACAGTGACGAGCCGACGATGTAGCCAATCTGACTCACGCACGATACGAGCAGCATGTCAGCCATCACTGGTAGGATGCAGGGCCGTACGTGTCAGCACGTCATAGCTACAGCTGGATACACATGGACGTACCGCATACGCTGACGGCGACTTGTTGAGCAGCACGACAGTTGAGAATGCGTACGCAATGAGCGCGCTCGCAGTCACAAACACGTTGAAGCCGACATACGGTGTCTCAAGCAAAAACAGCGTCACGAGGAACAGCGCGCACGACAGCGCCTGGTATCAGTAGCAGACGCAGGTCGTAGCAACGTCAGCTGCATGCTGGTTGCTTATCACGGCCCAGCGCAATCGCAATCGCAAGCACAAGCGTTCGCTACGCACGAGGTTCACAATGAGCGCAGCGTTGAGGAACTTCTTGCGACGCGCGAACGACACCATTGCAGAGAAGCTTGCACAGACAGACAACCGCGTGCGCACAGACAGAGACGACAACGATGAGCAGCGAATGAGGTGATGCTGAAGGTCGATGGCAATGACACTCCACAAGCACATTCTTCTGGCGTTAACTGCCAGTTTATGCATTTTCGTACTTGATCGAGTAGCATCAGTATTTGCAGACTGCTCCTTGAAGATGAGAAGTCTCGTCGTCATCGACGCGCTTATGTCGATTCCTGCACATCTTGCATTGATTTTAGACAGTTGCTCCATCAAAATAAAAGTCACTTTTCTATTTGTTTAGATATGTGCGTTTCGAATGATCATGACAGATTAAGTTTGCACAAATACATTGTGTTCGTTTGCTGCGCAGATCCGTAAAAGTTATCGCAATCGCATTTTTATGACTACGTTGAGCTGCGATGGACACAACATCAGCTATAGCGACAAAAGCGAGGGACGAGTGCTTGCGAATACTGGCATTCGCTGCAAGCGAGGTGTCACTTCAGAACTCGCACAGTGCACGACGAGCCGAACGCGCCGAAAGATCCGAGCGACCATCCGAGCGACCATTGCCACGGACGTGCGCACACACACACACATCACATCACATCTCTCACATCCACACAATGCGCACTGCGAGATCCTCGACGTTTGCGACCTCCGCGGCAATGGCGGCGTCGCGCACGTCGTCGCTCACGTCAAGCGCCTCGAGCGAGTCCATGAAGCGCATCAAAGCGCTTGCGCAGCGACCGCAGACGGGCGTGTCGCTCCAGGACCTCCTCGACTTTGGCACGGACTGCACGCCGCAGAAGCTCATCAAGTCGGCGCGGTTCCTGCACTACGAACTCCCAGTGCGGTACGCGCATCGCGTGAAGAACCTCGAAGACCTGCCGCATGGCTTGAGCGACATGCCGTCGGTCCAGCACGTGCGCAACTGGTACATTCACTCGGTCGAAGAGCTCCTCGCGTTCCCGAAAGTCGAGACGTTTCACGACGAACTGCGCTTTCGGTCGCTCATTGAGAGCATCAAAGCACGCCACAACGGCACGCTGTACACGATGGCGAAAGGCGTCCACGAGCTCAAGATGAACCTCTTTCGGTCGTTCTCGGCCAAGACGACGCTCAACAAGTCGCCACTGCAGCACGACGTGAGCGAGCGGTACCTTCGGTCGCAAGAGTTTGCCGACCTCGCCGACCTCCACTCGTTCCTCGACGCGTTCTACATGTCGCGCATTGGCATCCGCATGCTCATGAGTCAGCACATTGCGCTCCACGAAGACGAGCCGGGCTGGGTCGGCTGCATCTGCGAGACAACGTCACCGGCTGAGATTGCATTAGCTGCTGTCGATACAGCGCGGCACATGTGCATTCGGCAGTACGGCGACGCACCGGAAGTTGAGCTACTCGGTCACACGGACTTTTCGATGCCGTTTGTCCCGAGCCACTTGCACCACATGCTGTTCGAGGTCATTAAGAACTCGATGCGCGCAGTCGTCGAGTTCCACGGCGTTGACAATGAGATGCCGCCGATTAAGATCGTGATTGCCGACGGCGAAGCGAACGAAGACGTGTCGATCAAGATCTCAGACGAAGGCGGCGGCATCCCGCGGTCGTCGATCCCGCGGATTTGGTCGTATCTATACACAACAGCCGACTCGGAAGCGTTTGAGCGCTTGGAGGCACCAAACGACTTTGGTGGCGACTCGCCTCTTGCAGGGCTTGGGTATGGCCTGCCGATCAGCCGGTTGTTTGCGCGGTACTTTGGCGGCGACCTCCAAGTCATTTCGATGGAGGGCTACGGGACTGACGCGTACCTGCATCTCAAACGCGTCGGCGATGCGTCTGAACCGCTGCCGTGAGTGTTTGGGTGTCGAGAATGGCCGACCCGGTAGTCAAAATGGACAGCAGTCAAAACAAACGACCAAATAGTCCAAATGGATGACCAGGTAGTCAAAATGCAAAAGATGTGGATGTAGTACGATGAATGGATGAGCAATGGATAGTGAGAAGGACACCAACAACCGAGTGTAGCGATTGGATCTGTTGATGTGTGTCTGTGTGTTGCTACTGGTGTGGTGGCTGAACGCTACTCCGCGGTCGCATCATCTGAGCGCGCGCCTGCATTTTGCTCACTGCCGTCGAGCGGCCGTTCAGCACAGCAGCGCCATTGCTCGCGAGTAGTGCAGTGCTGTGATGGTGGTGCGGCTGCTGCTGGACGCGTGACGGTCGCATCTCGCCTGTGAGCTTGTGGATGTGCAGTGGATCGAGCTTTGGCTGCTGCGACTTGAGGCGATCGAGCGGGTCGACGACGCTGCCTGTGAGCGAGTCACTGGCGCCAACACTGTCGAGTGTAGCACCACCGCTACCACCACTCACTGAGTTGTGTCGCTTGAATAGACTCGTTGGGTACCGCTGGCCAACGACGACGCTAGCGCCACCACCACTGTTACTACCGCTCCGATCGCGCTCGGTCTTCCAGGCTTCGAGCTGCCGCAGCACCGTGTTGAGCGTCTCCTCCGAGACAAACTGCTTGCGCATCGCAGCGAGTTCGTTGCGCAACTGCCGCAGCGCGTCGTCGACACTACTGCTGCTACTACTGTTGGTAATCATGACTGGACGCAGCGGCGACACTGGCGAGCCGTCGACACCTAATGTGTCTGTCGTCGCTGTCGTTCGTGTGAGCGCTTCGAGTGCTGACTCGAGTCGCTGCTGGTTGCGCACGAGCGTCTCGACCTCGAGGCTGATGCGCTCGAGGCTATGCGGTCCGCTCGAGACAGCAGTAGCAGCAACACCAGCAAGCGACTGTCCACTGCCGCGCAACGAGTCAGTGACGAGCTCCGAGTACCGACACAGTGCTGGGACCGTGTCGCTCGCAGCGATCGCAAGCCGCAGCTGCTCGTCCTGCGCGTTCGAGTAGCCGAGCAAACTGAGCACGTGGATTGAAAAGTCCGAGCCAAGCACGCGCGCGACCTTGTCGACGTGCTGCGCGACAGTCACAAGATCGACTGGTTCCTCGGCCGTGGCGCTGTACGCGTCGGCGATCATTGCAACGACCTTTTCCATGTGGACCTTCACGACCGGGTTCAAACTCTGCTGCTGGTGTCGCTTTGTCCACGCGCGCTGGAGCACGTGGAAGTTGCGCGAGAGCTCGAGCAGACACACGCGGAGCTCGGGGACCTGTGCGGCTACGAGCGGCACGCCAGTAGCGTTGTTGTTGTTGTTGCTGCTCGGGCTGACAGCGCCGTCAGGGTCAGCACGGTCCTTCACTGTCGAGATAGCAAGTGTCTCAATGCCTCTCGGCTTGCCAGCGACGACACTACCGCTACTGCTCATTGCGGGTGGTGGATGCCGCCCACGGTACGTTCCAGCGATCTCGAGTTCACGCAGTCGTTTGCGCATGGCCTGGAGCTCGCTGTGCACACTCGCAACGTCCATCTTGTCGGCCTTGGCTGCGCAGCACGTGTACAGGTGCAGGTTCGAGTCGCGAATGAGCTGGAACGCGTGCGCGAGCTGTTGTTGACACGCGTCGACTTGGATGCGCACGTCGCTCAGTCTCGGGTTGCTTGTGAGCAGTAGACGCCGGTACGCCTCGGAGAGCTCCGTGGCAGCGAGCGCGTCGGCTTCGTCTTTGCGCAGCTCGCGTTCGCGGATGCGCGCTTCGACTTTCGCCTTCATGTCGTCAGGGATCGTAAACGGTTCGAGGTCGGTATACGGACCACCGCCAGTGCTGCGAATCGCGTTGTCGCGCCGATGCACATGCGTCTGCATCAACAGCTTGTCGTCGGCTGTGCGGGACGCAAAGCTTGTGTCGCGGAGCGTCGGTGTCGCCTGCAGCGCTGCAAGCGTTCGTGGGAGCTCATCGAGTTTGAGATGGAGCTCGGAGAAGCGATTGTCAAAGTCGTCGCGCTGATTATCGACTTTCTAGGTTGAAGAGTAGTAATGTCGGAGGCAATACAACACTGTTAGAATGGAGGCTTGCTAGCCACAGCACGGACGATACAACAACACAGAACTCAGTAGTACGCACCTCGTGCACGTCGTTCACGCGTCCGTGCTCGTCAGTGAGCGACGACGAGAGCCACGAGAGACTGCTCTTGTGGCTGTTCATTTCGCTCTGGAAGAGATCCATGACGCCCGCGTACTCGCTCAATTGCGTCTCGATTGTCTCGACACGCGCCTGGACGCCCGAGACCTCGCTGCGCACTTCGCGCACGTCGTTCTGTATGTCGGCGCGCACTTCGCGCACGTCACTCTGCGTGTCGGCGCGCACGCTTGCCATCTCGGTCTGCAGCGTTGCAAGCGCCGTCTCGAGCCGTGCGAGCCGCTCGCATACATGCGTCAGGATCGCGCGCGACGCGCTGCTATGTACTGCGAGCTCGTTCTGGACCTGTCCGAGCGACGCGAGTGCTTCATGGCTGCTGCTTGTTGTCATCTCGTTGTGATCAGATGTCATCATCAGGTCGTGAGCGCTTGCTGGTGCTGCTGTTGCTGCTGCTACGAGATGACCTCGAGTTGAGCTGATAGATAGAGAGGCGTTTCGCTGCCCAGTATACAGTACCTGTCGTGCTCTTATATCCGGGCGAGCTCTTCGACCTCTCGATATCATGCACATACGAAGTAGGATGTTGAGTACGCACAAGTGTCTTTGTGCACGTGTGTGTATCGATGGTGCGCGTTGATCGCAAGGCGCACAGTGTAGAGCGTCTCGAAGCGCATGATGCTGCGTGATGTAGTGTGACGGCATTCGAGACCAACGTGTGAGTCAGTCCGCCTAAGTACGAAGTGAGCAGCGCATGAAAATGGGACGCGACGAGCTCCTGCACGAACTCCAGCTACTGTGCACGGCGCATAGCATCGACGACGTCTGCGCACGCTTTGGCGCGATTCACACAGGTGCGTGATGCAGCGATAGTGCTTCTTCATGCCTTGTGTGGACATCTCACAGCCGCGTTCTCGCTCGCTCTCATCGTGCCGCCGCCAGCGCTCGCGGACATTTCGCGTAAGCGCTCGCGGTTCCTCGAAGACGCACTTGGCGCAGTGCTGCGTCACGTGTCACGGTTCATAGCGCCGCACGCAAGCAGTGATGATTTAGACAGTGACGATGATGATGATGATGACAGCGCTTTGCAGCGCGTCCTGTCGCCATTGCGTGCCGTCGAGCTCTGTCTCGAGTTTGCAGCGCCGCTCATGCCGAGCGCTGACGCGCAGCGCGATCGATTCGCAATGCCGTCAGCAACTGCCATCGACAACGACGACCTGACCCGAGAGGTACGTCTGCCACGTCTGTTGTATGCATACGACAACGATACGTTTGCATTCACAGCCACACATGATACCCAACACACACAGCGCGCAGTGTGTGCTGCGTTCCTGTTGTTTGTGCTGAGCGACCGCGCACTATCCGTCGCCCAGCGCACTGGACCTGCTGTCGCACTGCGAGGCCGTATCGCGTTGCTTGTCAAGCGCTGCGGCGTTCCACTCGAGTCGCTCGTTGCAACGAGTCGGTTCCGCGACGAGCTACACGCAGTCCGCGACCTGCTGCTACCGACTAGCGACGATACGCTCAGCGACGATGGCGACGACAGTGACGATGACGATGACAGCGACAGTGGCGATGACGACAGCGACACGCTTGTCGCCATGACCGCAGCTGCGTATGGCGTCGGTGCGTATACGTACTTTGTGACTGAAAGTAGCCAGGAGTATGCGTTCGCCGCGTGGTCGCTCGACGGTTTGGCTGCACTCGCGTTTGCGCTGCTCGTTGAGCGAGTGGACGGCGCAGCGCCGCTCACGGCGGTCGTCGCGCCGCACTCGTGGCTCTTCCTACTCGCGCCACTGATCACGATGCTCTTGCAGTCCGAGCGCGTGCCACAAGTACGTTGATGTGCATAGGTGTATGGACAACGCGAGTGGATACTATGATGTATACTATACGGTTCCCAGCTCACATCAAGTGCTGCTGTTTGTGGTCGATACAGGAGCGCGTGTGCGGCGTCGAGTTGCTCGCAGCGACGCTCCAGTTTGTACCAGACGCAGCAGTACATTACGATGCGCCACCACCAGCGAGCAGCTCTACGTCGTTTGCCGCCACGTGCGCAGGTCCGTCCTACTGCCTGTCGGCTCATCCCGAGCCATTGAACACAGCGCTCGACTGACGACACTGCTCATACTGACTGACTCGGCTCCGTGCCTGTCTGTCGACTATTGCCGCAGCAATCACACAGCGCGACTGGCTCACGCCGCTCGTGCAGCTCGTGACGAACGTCATGGTTTCGAGTCCTGAGCCAACAGACAGAGCATTGGCGCTCGCAGCGTTGCAGTCGCTCATTGAGAAAGTCGCAGTCGACGACCGGTGCGTAGCCACATCAGTCGCTTGCAGCCTCTTCCAGCAGCTTAGTCGGTCAGTCGACTGACTGGACGCTTGCGAGTCACTCTGTATGACGAATCCGATAGGTTCGCGCTGCTCCAGCGCCTCATCCTCGCGTGTCCGTACGCCAACGTAAGCGCTGTGCTCGTCGACGCAGTGCGTGCAAACGTCGTGCACGCATGGGCGGCGCTGTCCGACGACGACGACGACGTGGCATCGCGTACGTTGTCGCCCAGTGTGACTGTGTTGCGCAGCGCCTATCGAGTCCTCGCCTCCTTCACTAATACTTGGTTTCACTATACCACCTGCCTGTATACTACTCGGCAAATAGCGTTCACGACTGCACCGCTCGGGTCGCTGCTGCGCGACGTGTTGCTTCAAGCAGCTGAGCGTGACCTCGTGCTCCAAGCCGATCTCATTGCGAGCTGCGCGAGTCTTTTGCGGTTCCTGCACATCCGCGACGTCGTACGTACTGGTCGCCTAGCGAATCTGTTGCTCCTATCGTCTGAGCTGCTGACAACAGTATGTGATCGTCGTCGTTGCTGCTGGTCGTGTTTCATCAGACCGACCGCACAGGTGTGCGCTCAGATGCACCGGGAGGAGTCAGTGACACACTGCGCCGCATCCAGCGCCGCCTGCACGTGCGTCTTGCCGACATCGTGTCTACTGGCACCAGCCACGGACCAACAGCAACGTCGTACAATACTGGCGACGAGTTTCATCGTCTGCAGATTCTCGAAGCGGCGCTCAGCGCGACGATCGCCGACACACAGTAGTACCTTAACCACGAGCCACATGCTACTAGGTACAGCTCCGAGCGTGACGTGATGAACAGCAACACTGACAACGTCAGAGTGGGATGTCGATGTCATCTGGTGTGTGAACTGCAACGCGGCTCTGCCGCACAAGTGGCGAGAGCTGCGCAGCCGTTCGTGCAACGTGCTGTGCGTCAAGCAGCAGCGACGCGCGGCTCTTGCGGCCCAACGATCGCGCTGACGCTGCTGTTGTTAACTCCACAGTCGCAATCTTTGTCGCTGCGGCGTGTGGCTCGCACTGCTGTGCTGCAGGTGCGACCGATGCGAGCAGCTCATGCACTTTAGCAGCGAGTGCGCGGTCGAGTTGGGCATCGACGACATGCGCGTGCGTCTGTCGAGTCGACAGACACAGTGTGTGAGAGCGTCAGTGATGGTGAGGGCGTCCATCAATCGGTCCACACACACAAGTACGCACCACGAGGTCGCTCGCAGTGCAGACGCCAACAGCTGCAAGTGCCTCTGCGCACTCGTCTGCAAGCTGCTTGGCTACAGCGACGCGCTCACTCACGAGCGTTCGCAGCGCAAGCGCGTCGCCATCGGTCTGGAGCGCAACGAGCGCATCGAGAAACGCGTCAAAATCATCGCGTCGGTGCTGATCGTCATGCTGGTCGTCGAGCGTCTCGGTTTCGCACACGAGGAATGCGGCTTTGAAGAGCACATCAGTAGCCAAGAGCGTTGCAACGCGCTGTACAGGCAGCAGCAGCACGTCGGTCTCGAGCCGCATGCGGATCTCGGCCTTGAGCGAGTCGGTCGATTGGCTAATGCTCCTAGCGTCGGCGTCTGCGTCCTGAGCCTGCTGTCTCGACTGTCGCGCCTGAAAGAACCGCTCAAAGCTCGGACTCACAAACAGTTCGCGTGCAATCGTGCGGCGACTCGCACGCACTTGCTGTGTCTGAACGCGCTTGAGTACGTCGTAGATGCTATGGGCGAGCGCACGTGGGAGCGTCCAGACGACAAGTTCGTCGACGCCGCGGACGTTGTAGAGCACGTCCATGCCGGTCCAGCAGCCGTGGTCTGTGAGGGTGTGGATGAATGGCTTGGCAGCTTCGAGCACCAGGTGCTCGCGTCGGATCTAGCGAGCCGTAGTGATAGTAAGAAGTGGTGGTTAATGACCGTTGATAGTGCCCAATTGTTAGCGACATATACCAACCTTAAGCAGCGGCGACTCGAGCGCCAAGTACGACACGAACGGGTCGCGTGTGACGTCGTCAGCAATCACGAACGCGCCGTCGCCTCCGTTTGCGTCTGGGTCGAACGACTGGAGCGCGGCGACAAGCACGATCCGTGCGATCGATGCGTTCAGACCGCCTGGGATCGACGCGAGCAGGTTGTCGGTGATGAACAGCTCTGGCTGATTCGGGCGACAGCGACGACGGCGACTATTTCGCGCCTTGCTCGTTGGGCTACTACGAGTTGCGCCAGTTGGCTTGACGAGTCGCTGCAGCGCAGGCGCTGCTGTGTTGTTGCCCACTGAGCCTGAGACTGCGGCAGTGGTTTGAGACGCGCTGACTCTCGCCGGTGCTGCAACCAAGTAGTGCGGCTGCGCGTCATGTCGTGCGATGCGCTCGGGCGTCCACGTCGTCGTCATGAGCGGCGCGCGCTGCGCGAGCGTCTTGAGCACGAGCGCAACGTCGCGCTCATCCTTTCTCTGTGCGCGGAGCCCTCGACTATGTGGACCATACACGCGTTGTATGACGAAGAGGTCAGTCGCACTGGCGTATTATCACACGGGCTGCACTATACTTCAGCAGTACATTCCACCACACGCCAGCAGTACGTACAGCACAGCGATGACATCGTCGAGTGTGTAGCCGGCAGCAATCGCGTGGCGAATCACTTTCGGCGGCAAGTCGGTCGGGAACACGTCAGTCTTGCGCTTCAATGGACTCAGCGCGACGAGGTCCGTTGCGAGCGGTGCATCGAGGAGTGCATGCGACCAAGATGGCGCAAGCTCGCTCGTTGCAGGTGACGCCGTGCTCGCAACCGAGTGTGACGCGACCGAGCTCGACGACGGCAGTGACAGCGTTAGTGACGCGGCTGGACTCGCACTGCTGTCGGCGTACGCGGCCTGGACGTCGCGCACGCCCTGGACGATCGGGCTCTGTATTGCTGCTGCCGTGAACCAGTCGTGCATGAGCTGGTCGTCGTCGCGCTTGCGCTGCTGCAGCAGCGTCGATACAAACGTATGTGCGTGCTCAGCCTCAACTTGCTGCGCGTCTTCAAAGCGCCGATAGTCGGCGTCGACCTCAAGCACAAAGCCCCAGAGGTCGCCGGTGCGCAAGTAGTGGTCGACAAGTGACCGCACGCGACACGAGAGCGTCTGCAAGAGTCGCACGCGCTTGAGGTTCATTCGAACGTAGTAGCCGCGATACATGCGCTGGATCGTCACAGCTGAGTGCTGCCAGTGTGGACCATATAGCTTGTCAGTTGGTCAGAGCATGATGACAGACAACTGCGAGTCACTAACAGATGCACTATGCTCGAATAGCACGTCCATACCAGCGTACGTAGCTGCTGATGTGCTGTTGCTGCGCGCTGCTGGTCTCGCCACTTGAGCAGTGCGTCGCGGCACGCAATGAGCACAACGATGCGCTCAAGCGCACGTAGTCCACACAGTCTGCGCTCGACTGCTTGGCGCCGCGCCTGTGCGTCACGCCGCGCTGCAGCTGCTCGTCGTACAGCACAGAGACAGCGGAAGTACCGACTGATCGTGCGTGCTGCTTGCTGCTTGTGTGCGCTCTGTCGCAGCGCAGCGAGGGACGCGCGGTGGCGCTTTGCCACCAGCATGCGACTCGCTGCTTGGATCGTGAGCGCTGCTGCGAGCTGCACATCAAGCTCGAACGCGTGCCGAACGCTGCGCCAGTGCTGCTGCCGATGGTACGTGCGCACGGTTTGCTGCAGCTTGCGCGCTGCGACGTCCTGTACGTACTGTATGACGATCTGTCGCCAAGCACCACGCCAGATGCATATACATCGATACAAGCTGGTCAGTGGATGCAGCGCTGAATGCAGCTCGTACCACTCTCTACCAACTGCGACTGAATGACCTCAATGTTCTTCTCTTCGCGCGTGATCGTAGCGTTGACGGTCTCGAGCCGCGCAAGCAGGTCTGGCAGCAACGTCTTGACTGGGATGAGCTGCTTGGAGAACGCGTCAAACGCGTCCGAGTCGACGTGCGTGTAGTCGACCGCTTTGCGTCGCGCATTCCTCGGCTCGCTCTTCCTGCCATTTGTCCGGTCAATGCCAAAGCGTGTAAGTGCGTCGATACGTGCAATAGAGAAGAGTGAGACAGCATGCAACACAGCCGCACTTGTGCTCCTCGAACATCTGCAGCACGTCCTTGGCATTGACGAGGTCGCAGCTGAGCTTGTTGCGCGCCTCACGTTGGGTCTCGAGTACAGCGTTTGACGCAGCAGTCGCCTCGAGCATCGCGAGCCGCAGCTGCCGCATGCGCGTAAAGAACGCGCTCTTCTCGTCAACGCTAGCGCACAGCCACGCACGCACGCATCAGCAGTTGGTCGCATGCTTGAGTCATTATGGCAGATGCCATTCGACGTGATGGAGCATACACATGAACGCACTTCCAATCTGGTTGGCGCATCCGGAGGACGCAGTCAGCGCCGAGCTCGAGCAACTCAAACTGCTGACGTGTGACCAATTCAGTGTAGCGCAGACAGCGCCGCGCAGTCGCTGTTGTCGCTGGGTTGCGCCGCCGCATGCTCTTTGCTGCAGTCGTTGCATTGAGGCGGCAGTTGACGCACTCGCCACATACAAACAGCGCTGCGTCTGCTGCGCGACGAGCGACGCCCATCTCGCACGTACACGGACGGCCGAGCGGGCACCCACATCTCAGCATGTTGCCCATCGGCAATGCGTCCGCGCCAGCGTTGTCATCCATCACGTCGTCACCCATTGCGTCTGTGGAGCCTCAATAAGCTCACAATGATCTGGACATCGCGTCGCTTCGATCTACAATATCTCGACTATCGAATTTCGTCTGTGCGGTATAGACTCGAATATCCAGCAGATGAAAGCAATATGATGTGGGGAAGCAGCACCTGGCGTCGCAAGCGGCACATTGCACGCTTGAGCAGCGCAGCACCAACGACATCGACGACCATGGCAGCGACAACAGCGACAACAGCGACTGCAGCGGTAACAGCGCGACCATCGGTCGAATCGCTCATGCAGCTCAGTCAGCAGCTCGATCGCCGCGCGCCAATCACACTCAGCATCGTCGGTGCGTCGACAAGCACCTGCCTGTAGCTATATGCGTGTGTGCATCCAACTAAGCGATGCGATGCGCTGCTGCTGCGACTCTGTCGTTGTGCACTTGCCAGTGCTGATCGTAGCGTCGCACATCCACACCAAGCAGATCACACTTGGCGCGTCACTGTGCGTCGCGTCCACTGCGCACCGGTTGAGCTGCATCCATCTACCTACACAACCACCATTTGCTCAGTGTGACCGCTCACACGTGCTCTGCGTGCACTAGACTCACTGGTCTGCTCAATGACCGCGCACCGCTCGTGCTGCTCCACGACCCAGCGTTCTTGCACGAAGTGTGCGTGCGGCCATCCCCTGATCTCTGCGTCTGTAAGCTATCGGTGTGTGTGCTATCGTTTACTGACTCACGCTACTCGTCGACGCGCGACGCATGGTACAGCCTCTCGTTTGGCTGGACGGGCTACTGGCTCGAGCAGCAACTCGGCGGCTTGCGCTTCGTGCTTGTGCTCGCGCACCTCGTCGTGCTCGCGCAGTTGCTGCGCGTCGCGATCGCATTCGTACTCGCCCGAGCACTCTTACTACACGTACGTGTGTGTGTAGACCGTGTCTGTATGAACAGTAGCTGTGATGCTGGTCCAATGGCGCCATCGCCATCTCAACGGCTACTGACACACTGACATACTAACAACTCGCTCAGACCGTGTGGCGCATCGAGTTTGCTAGCGTGCTCTGGGCGCTCAAGGTACGATCGCGTGTCTGCGTTGTCGAATAGCATGTCCATCGAGACACAGTGTGTATCTGTCTGTATGTGGGTTGTACCTGGTCGAGTCGAGTCGATCACTTCTATTCCATTGTGGCTGAGTGGCTTGTCATGTCGATGCGAACAGGTCGTACTCGCACGTCAGCAGCCAGCGCGCGCGGCGACGCTGTCACGGTTCGCGACACAATCGCGCGTGACATCCTCAGTCCCGTGGCTCGAGCTGCTCGGTGTGTACGTGTTCGTGCCGCACACGGCGCTCCTGGTACAAGCGAGCGGGCTCGCAGCAGGCTACGCGTTCACTGTGCTGCCAGGGATGATGGCGCTCGTCGTCAAGTGCGAGCACGAACTCGACTGCGCGCTGCGCAAGTGCGGCATCGCAGTGCCGAGCAAGAACCATCGTCGTCGTGACCGCTGGCGCCGAGCGCTGCGTGACGCAGTGCAGCAACTGCGCTCGCGTCGGTGGTGGCCGCAGATGCGCCGACGTGGCGATGCTGGCGCTGGCGCAGCGTGAACCAGTTGCACTATTCGTTAGCAGTGAAGACGTCCAAGTAGTCAGATGCGTTGTCGCGTCAACGGTCGTACGTATTGTCGAAGACGCTGCATTCGGCTCGTTCGCTACCCGAGTCGAGTGGACGAGATGGTAGCACTCTTACGTTGCTCTCTCCGTCTATTACTCTCTTTCACACACACTATCGCTTACCTTACTGCGTCACTCCTATCAGTTTATCGCATCAGCTGATGCGCTTGGCAGCACGTACGCCAACAGTTCTGGCATGTAGCGGACACGTGCTTGCAATTACTCGCGGTTGACTGCGTGTGGGTACGTCTCCGCGAGCCACTGCGTGATCTCGAGGTTCGCAAGACATTGCCCGACAAGCTTCATCGTGTCACGACTGTAGCCCTCGGAGCGGTGAGCGTACAAAAAGAGCAAGACGTCCAAGTGACCAACGTTTGCCGCGCTGTCCATCGCCCGGTAGCTGTATCCTTCCGTGCGGTTCGCATGCAGCCACTGGACAACCGTTGTTTTGCATTTCTGCACTCGCCGATTTAAGTTGTTGCGTCATTGCTGCAAATGAGTTTACATTGCAGGAATGGGTTTGCGTGTGGGAGGTTATTGTAGGTTTGAATATATTATGTTGCAGGAAGTGGTTTTATTGAATGGATAGATGAGAAAATGAGCTATAAATGATGAAATACAAGGAATAAAGAGCCTCCTTTATGAATATTGAAACATTAGTTTATATATAGTAAAAAACGTCAAAATGACACACAGATATTGATTCACAAACCTCAGTGTACTTGTCCGATCAGTGTCAAACTTCAGTTGCCATTCAGCTCCATGTGGTAGGACGATTATTTTCAGAAGTTCAAATTCCAAAAATGTACAGACGCAACATGCGCTCGTATCAATTGAGTTCAGAAATATATGATTCCAAGCACTATATATACCACAAATTAGTGTAAAAAATCATTGGACCATTTTTTAGGACATTGTCAAATATTATGTGACACAGTGCAGCGGTTCGCTAGCGAAATTGATGTCCAAGGATGCACAGAAGTGCAGGCGCTGACGCTGCGCTTGCGTCATTGATGGCCACGGATGCTTAGTGCTAAGACTGACGCTGCGTAAAGCAGTTGCTCCGTTTGCCAGCTATGAAGATGTCCAAGAAGACAGCAGGTGGGCAACCGATAGTCGCAACGCTACATGCATGTCGAAGTGAACGCGTTTGCCCTTTACAAACGAGCCTACTACGAGCCAGCAACTATGTGCCGTACACTAAGGCGAATTGTTTTCGTCATAGAGGTAGTGGTAGTAGTGAAAGGAGAGTGGGCTCTAGCGAATGAACCGAAAGCTCTCGGGCACGATGCGCACATTGTTCGTGGCTGGTGTCGTCGCAGTCGTCGAGACAGCGTTTTGTTCGAGCACAAAGCTCGCGATACCGCAGTTTGCGAGCTTGCGAGACGTCGCGTCGCTTGCAGCACCGCCACTCGCAGTCGCAATGTACTCGCGGCAGAACGCGCGGAACCAGAGCGAGTGACCGTACACAACGAGCACGCGCACGTCACGTTGCTGCAGCGCCCAGTGCGCAAACGCATGCAATCGCGCACGGCCGCTGCCTCGCACGGCCTTGTTGCCCAAGCTCTCAGTGACGTTCAGTGGCAAGTCGGTTGCAGCCTCTTTGCTGAGCGACTGCGGCGACAACGCTGCAAGTGCAGGCGCGTCGTCGAGCGCGAGCGTGTCAATGTTGCGGCCAATCTCCTGGAGCGCCGAGAGCACGTAGAGCGGCTCGCCCGAGCGTTCGAGCCGCGCGGCCGATGCGATCCGCGCAGTCGCGATCGCACGCCGCAGGTTCGACGTCACGACGACGCTGTGTGGCAGCGGCGCACTGATGTACTGCAGCACTGCAGCACGCTCATCGTTACTGCTGCAGTCACTGTCCACAGAGTCATCGAGCGTGACGTCGAGTGCGTGGGTCTGGGCATCGGCTTGCGCCTGGGCGAGAGCCTGCGCTGGCGCACTGGCCGCATCGGCAAAGAGCGCACGCGCCTGCTGCACACCGCGATCGCTCAGTGGCGAGTCGATGAACACCGAGTCGCGCGTCGGCAGCATGAGCCACTCGCGCACGCACGCTTGCACGAACCGCACGAGCGCGCGCCAGTCGAGGCCGCGGTTGAACACGACGTTCCACTCCGACTCGGCGTGGCGCACGAAGATGATGCGCTTTGCATTCGCGTGTGGTGGCAGCACCGGAGCGTACGCCAATGCGCTTTTGGCCGTGATGGCCCACTCGCTCGGAGTTGTCGCGCTCGATGCGGACGGTGGTGGGAGCTGACGCAGCCAGCGCGAGTCGCTCGAGAAGAGCAGGTGGAGCAGTCCGAGCGCAAAGAGCTGGATCTTGCGCCAGACGTTCTCGACCGCGTCTGCGAGCGCCTCGAGGAGTGTCACGTCAGGGTCGCTCGCGCTGCGACGCGGGTGGAGGCGCGTAGGGAGCTTGTTCGAGCGTCGCGGCGCCATCGTTGACGTGGTCGGTCAGTCGACTGAGCAGCTCTTCGGTTGATGCGTGGCGATGAAGAATGTTGCGAGAGAAAATGATTTGGCGAGTGTGTTGGCGCAAATGACACAAACTATTCAGCTAGAATATTCGTATACAACACACAGCGGAAGAGTCGATTTGAGCAAATTAGGCAAGAATCTCAACATTGACTGAGGGTGAACACGTCATTCTGTCAAATCAAAGATTGACTCGAGATGACGTGGACGCGAGCAAGGCGTCGAGTGCGTGCTTCACGTGTTCGAGCTGCTTGAGGGACAAACTGCTCAGCACGAAGCTGCTGTCATACGGAGGACTCCCACACTGGAAACACTGAGTAACGTCAGCACATCACTGCACGTACATAGGCACGAATGAATGTCTGTTACGTCGTAGAACAAGCATCTGTGTATGAGCGTGCACACGGACCAAACTCGAATTCACCAACATATAGGAAGTATGCTATATAATCATGCTGTGCTACGAAGCACATGCTGCTCAATTGACTCGCTGCACATACTGCTCACTTGACTCGTGCTTCTCGACTCTCCGAACAGGTATACGAGTAAAGGATTCGAGTCGTTTCGTCGTCTCATCTCGTGCTCCATCGCGTCTAGATACATGCTGAGCACCCATTGGAACAGCAACCAGTTCGTCGGATCCGAAGCATTGAACCTCTCCATTGCGACATCAGGGTCTCCATTGTTCTTCTCGTGAAGGAAGAGCGCGACCTCAAAGAATCGCTCGTTGATAGCCCTTACCATCGCCTCCGTGCTGCAGCCTTCATTGCGGTCCTCTCGTACAGCCACTTGATGACCTCGAGATGTCCATTTTCAACGGCACGACCCATCAATTTCATGGTACAGGCTTCGGTGAGATTCGCGTGCAGTTACTTGATGATCTCGAGTTGTCTGTCGATAGTGGCGTTGTCCATCGCATTGCTTGGGCAGCCATCGAATCGATTCCCATGAGCTGCACGCTCATGAATGCGGCGGATCAATGTCGGACGATAGAAAGGGTATATATGACCTTCTAGGGTACGATTAAGCAAATAATAAGATAGTATTAGTTACTAAGTATTATTTATACTTTACACTATACATTAATAAGCCCTTCAATAATGTAATAACAACGTGACCGCGTCATCCTTGCTGGCCGCCGCTCCAGCAGTAGCTGACTGTAGACGCCCATGAGCTGTATGTTGCTACATCCAACGATATACCGACAAGTTTAAGCATGCGTGTGTGGGAAAGAGCGGGTCTTCGGAAACTCCTCGAGAGCGTCGGGCCAAAAACCGACGGTTTGACGGGCAATGACGAGTCATAAAAGGAAGCCTGCAAAGTTGTAACAATTTGCCACGGTCAACAGAGAAACGCTCTACCTATTATTTTGGCACCATCTCATTGCACACAGAATGTCAAAGCTGTAAGCGTTGTTTTGGTAACACGAGTCGTCGCTGACAGCGCGATTGATTTAATTACATCCGTTTCGACCTGTCCGCGCCGATACGACACCTTCATAGACGAGTTTACGCCCGCCTTCATTGATGAGTTTATGTTTGTTTCCAATATTTAGTGGGCTAACGTTGTACTGGAGAGCAAAAATTAGCGCTCAAAACGCTTGGCTGAACTCCCACATGATGCACAAATGCGTTGTCGAGATGTAACACAATGTGTTTCTACATTCACTCGTTCTGCGTTCGAGCCACTTCAAACTGCTTCATCATACCCTCGGAATTCAACTATTGTTTCGAGCCACTGCAGTATTGTGAACGCAACATCCTGCCTTTTTATATTTCGACTGTTCGTTGCTGTTTCATTTACTGTAGCGCTGTTGCTGAGGAGTCACACAAACATTTGTTCGGTTAAACATACTATCTCGGTCACCGAATAGTAATCACAAACACTCTTTCGCCCGTTTATGGGGTAATTTGAAAAGCTTAAGCTTCAAGTATATCCTTGTCCAAACACCTTTATCATGTGGTTGAGATTATTATAACGACTTGTTGGTTGCTCAAATTCAATATGGCCACCTGATTACAAGCGTAAATCGCTTAACGCAGTGTGCGTAACAAAACCGATAAGAATATAGTGACAACAAACAAAGTGTCAACCGTCATTAATGATCTAGTATTGCACAATGCTAGTAGCTCGCTTCACAACGATATATTCGACGCGACAACAGCAGCAGAAAAATGATTATACAATTTTTTAATGACTAAAAACAACAAACAGTACAATTTAGTCACCAAACGCATAAGAAGATCGAGCTCTAGACGCTCCCGAACGCGCACGGCGGCACTTTTGAGCACATCCATTGTGTCGAACTGCGTACCTCTCTGTCGCCACGTTCCAAACATTCGAAGATTACGCTCTAGACGCTTCCAAACGTGGACAAACGCTCTGTGTCAAACTGCCTAGTATCCTATAGACTACATCTATCTCCTTACTCTCCACACTTACTTAATAGATTTAAGGTCTGGGCTTCATGATGACCAAGGCAAGACGTCGACGCCAAGTGGATCGCGGTGTTGTCCTGTAAAAGTAGTAGCCATCTTGATGTTGCTCATTAATTTATGAAAGCAAGTAGCTCGAGTTGCGCTGTTGTCAGCCGCCCGTCGATTAACGTCAATGAAGACCATGAGGCTCTTTCTTTGATGGCAGCCCAGACATCACACTTCCGCAACCAAACCGTCGGTGTGTGACCGTCCTGCTGGGTTTGTGAATGTTTTCACATGCATCTGCAAACGGGGGCCGTCAAGTCTCTACCTCTTCTAGTCGCTCCGGACGCTGCGCGCGTCTAATGAGTCGGAGCGTGCGCGCTTACACTCTCAGCGATCATACGCGATTTCATATAGCCAGGGCAAGACATTCACATCTATGTACTTTTATTTTGCCTCCACGGTTGATAATGATGGTTGTATATTTTTTGCATCACAAACGTTTATGCCCGGTTATATATAATTATATATACGATACCTTGAACAACAAATCGTAAAACATTTGAAGGTTTTGATCGATCCTAAAACAATTGCGCATACACTGAATATCTGGTGCGTCTGGAAGGCGCGCGATAAGCATCGCATGGTGTGGAGTGGCGATGCCTCACCTCGCTTCATACTTAGACGAGTACTTATGGCGCTATTGGTATTTTCCACACATAACCATTGAGTTCGCTAGTATCTGCTTGTGTCACACATATATATGTATAAATTTCGTTATGCGGCAATCATCTAACCCGCCATGCGCATGAACAAACCAAACGAGCTGAATCGATTGGTGGCATAAATACTACGTTTTGACGTAATTAGTCAACAGTAAAACGGATGCAGTTGGCTCTTTCTGCAGTAAGCGTAAAGATTATCCTAATTGTTGCGATATCATACTGAATCTTGTCTTTCTACCAGTAATATTGTAAATTTAGACTCGCAAAAATGTACATATCGGACTTAACATGGAGCCGAGTGATCTCTCCTCAGCTGAATAAATTAACATTGCTACATGATTTTGATTAGCAAGTGCGCGAAACAACAACCTTTTCTAGTTATCCCAGACAAATAGTAACCGTTTGATCCGGTGGTCTACTGTATTTGGCGAAACAAGACAAACAGCATGTCGTCGCCGACTACGTCACCGCGCGTCGTGCGCGCACTCTACCAGTACGTCATGTGTGTTTTGGATGTGTCCACCTCCTGCTGTGTTTGCTACTGTGTGCATACACATGCCCACGCGCTTGCTCAATATCGTGACACATTCGGTGGTGCGCACATGTTCGCTCACACACATACATCTTGGCAGGTCGTTGCTGCTCTCAGCGCGACAGCTCGAGCGCGACCTCGACGCAGGGCGCACGCTCTTCAACGCGATCCGCTCGGGCGCGACCGACTCGTATGCTGGTGTCAAGAGTGACTGGCAGCGCGAGCGCAAGTTCGACGCGCGGTTCGTTGACATGCAGGCGATCGCGCAGTGGCGTGGCCGCAAGCAAGCAAGCGTGACGCTCGTGCGCTCGCAGTTCGAGGCACCGCTTCGAAGTAGCAGCGACGCTCGGGATACGCGACGCGCTGTGAGCGAGCGCATCGACGCCGGTGCGTCTGCTTGGTTCTGGTTGCGACTGTTATGCTACGTTGCGGATGGTGGTGGTAGCTGCTGCTGCTACGTTCATGACTGTATCGCCAGTTGTAGCACAGCTCGTGCGTTGGTGATTGGTCACACAACTGATCTGCTTCGGTGTATGTGTATGCGTATGTGCTTGTACTGTTGTCGCACAGCATTCGCGGCGCTGCGCGACGTCGACGACCACAACGCGATGATCCGACACCTCGCAGCGCGCGGCGCGTTCCAACCAAAGGTGCGGCGTGCAGCGTGTATGGCACAGTGTTTGTGTGCAGCACAGACTGTTGGCTCTATCGTCTCTGGCGCTCACTGTGCGTCCAGTCGTACCGACTGACACTTGTTGCCGCTGTCTCCCCCTCCTCAATCGCTCTGCTGCTGTTGCGACTGCTGCTGCTGTGTCGTGTCACAACACCGACGACGACAACCACGATCACGATACACGGAACTGTAGCGACGGACCGACGCGGTGCAGTTTGTCGTCGGCGACGTTGTGCACGTGCGCGACGTTGGCCGCGGCGTCGTCACGGGCTGGAATGTCGCGCGCTCGCACGCGTTTGCAGACCTGCACGTGACGTACGACGTCCTACCGCACGCCAAGCCTGGTCGGTACGTTGCGCCAGATGGCTGATGCTACAACGACTGTGTGTGTATGCTGTCGTATGCACAATGCTCAGGTGCGGTGCTGACGTGCAGCTTCTGTCGCCTGTTGCGTGCGTGTGTGCGATCGTCGCACAGCGACACAGGACGGCTGCACCGCGTGCCTCAGGAAGACCTCGAGCCGATCGAATCGCCAGCGGTGCGCGACGCTGCAAGTGGCGCATACGCGTCTACATGTGACTGTGTCTATGCATATGTGAACGCACATTTGACGCTGTGAATGTCTCGATGCCAGCCTGTACGCAACGCGTCGTTGTTGCTGTTCTTTGACGGCTTTGAGCGCGGTCGCCACGTGCCGTCAGCGCCACTCGCGCATCGCTTCCCAGACGACGTTGTCGCCGACAGTAGCAGCAGCAGTGAGGCTGCACCCACAGCCATCACAGCAGACGTAACAGCAGCCGGCCGCACGACGCGCGAGCCAATGGCAACACCGTCGATCATGCAGCTGCATCTGGCGGACGAGGCAGCGTTGCTTCAGTACCTGCGCTGCGCCGACGCGACAGTCGTGCAGTTTGCAATGGCAGCGCTCGAGGGCAAGTGGCTCGGTGCGTCGAGCGAGCTTGCGCAGTCCGCAGTGCGCGACGCGCTGCAGCTCATGGACGCTGGCGACTTTGTGACTGCGCGCGACGTGCTGCAGCGCGTCGTCGAGAACGAGGACCCCGAGTACGCGTACGCGTGGACGAAGCTCGGCATGGCTGCGTTCCGAGCCGGTGCGTTTGTATGGGCAGAGTGATAGCGTGTATGTATGTGTGTATTGAACTGGAAGTGGCTGATAGTGGTGGGGTGGCCTTGAACATACTCACTCACGTATGTCGTGGCTGTTGTCACCGTAGGCGATGCCGACGCTGCGCTGCGGTACTACGCGATCGCGCTCGAGAAGAACCCGCATCTGCTCGATGCGCTCACTGGACTCGGCACGTGCGCAACGAAGCTGCAGCACTGGGAAGTCGCCCACCGCGCGGCTGTCGCGCTCCAGCGACTGCAGCCAAACAGCGAAGTCGCGCGGATTTTGCTCGAGAACGCGATCGTGTCGTCGCTGTAGATTGCGCGCACCTCACGTTCGTTAGAGCGAGACACGTAGAGACAAAGCAAGTGGATCGCTGTAATGAGAGGCGCTGTAGAGACGTAGATCGTGGCATGGACGTGTTCGACGGAGTCACTGAGGATCAGCTTGAGTTCGTCTTGAGGACGATCATGCAGCGCATCTCCCTGACTTTCGTCACTATACAACCTCGCTAATCATTTTACACCACATCCAATATCCATTCTGATCTCTTCCATCACAAATACGCAATCGATCTATCCACCTCTAGCCATGGCTGACGACGACACGCGCCTCGCTGCAAGTGTGCGCAGCCGCGCTGGACACGTCAAGACGCTCGTTGCGCAGCGCAAGAACGAAGACGCCGTGCGTGCAGCGCTCGAAGACCCGCCTGTGCTCGCCAAGGCCGACGCGATCAAAGACGAGAACGCGCAGACCGTGCTCGCAGCGCTGCTCGCGTGCAACAAGGGCGAGATGCAGCGCGTCGTCGACTCGCTCAGCACCGAGCACGAGGACACGCTCATGAAGTACCTCTCGCGCTTCCTCGGCCTTGCATCGCAGAGCGCCGCGATGCTCGAGTGGCACCAGAAGCTCGCAACGAAGGCCGGTGCCGGCTGCATCATGCGCGCGTTCACGGACCGCAAGCAGGTCTGAAGGTGTTTGTACTACGTACGACGCACACACACACACACGCTGTCTGTTCCCGCCAAGGCGTCTCTGTAATGCAACGCTAGCATTGGAGGGGAGCAGCCAGGTTCCCTCCATCCCCACCAATCAATCTACTGTGTTGTCCCCCAACATACTGCATGCTGCGTCGAGGGCCATCATGATCGACGGACGCCATGCACTAAGAACCAGCCAGCCAGCTATTCCTATTCTCTTATACACACACGCTACATGCACTCACGCAACACACTGACGCTCGATGAACGCAACGATGTGCCGCATCGCAGCGTCGGCTTCGCCCTTGACCGTCAGTTCGCCGAGGATCGAAAAGTGGTTGCGTAGACCAACGACATGGCGCTCGACGCGCGTGTTGCCAGCAGCTTCGAGCCACTCGTGAAGCTCGGCAGCGTCATCACTAAAGTGGAAGTCGTCCTCGGCCGTGAGCAGCAGCACGGGCGTATGCACGAGCGGCGACGCGCTGCCTTCGCGCGCCAGTGCAGATGTGATCGACGCTTCGCGCCACTGGTCGGTGCGGTCGCCAAACGCAGGCGTCGCCTACGAGTCAATGTCCATACAAAGATACAGTTAGTTGAGAGACCAGACGGCTCTAGAAGGCGACACTAGTGCGCCCATACGCACGCACCACGAGCGAGCCGTAGAACGACATGTTGGCGATGCGCACGATGTTGTAGACGCCCGAGATGCCGACAGCGCATTTGACAAACGCGTCGGCGGTCGATGCGACGCCGACAGCACGGAGGTACTGCGGGTCAGCAAGCAGCTGCATCACGAGGTGTGCGCCTGCGCTGTGGCCGACAAGCACAAGTTGCGTCGGATCGCCGCCGTACTAGACGTACAGGATCGCACGTGCGAGGGAGTGTGAGTGAGCGCAAGCACATACACGTACATACATTGCTTGGTTGTACCTTGTCAATGTTGTTGCAGATCCACCGCACAGCTGCAGCGACGTCAAGCACGTGCTCGGGGTGCTTGACCTAGTCACAAGATCGCCATATGCGCGCGTCAGCTACCATCAATCGCTATGGATATGTGCACGTCGCGCTCGGTAGTGTACACACCTCGGGCGACAAGCGGTAGTTGATTGACACGCCAACGTAGCCGCAGCGCGCGAACGTGGCGTCGATGCCGTTGTTGAACGCGCCTGCTTTGTCGCCGCGCTGCCACGAGCCGCCGTGCACGAACACGCACACTGGGCGCTTGCGCCGCGGGATCGTGTTGCCCGGCACTGCGATGTCCTGCAGACGCCGTTTGACGCACACAAGGTCGTTAGTGAGTGTTAGTGAGACGCTCACTCATGCTTGTGCAGCTGTAACGCAATGTGCAGCGACCAATGCGTAGTGTTCGCACCAACTTGTGCTTGTCATGCCGCACAGCAGTGTATGCGATGTCTTTCCATCCACCGAGCCCGCGCAGCAGCGGCAGCGTTCGCCATCTCGCTGTCATGCCGTTTCCGATCTAACTGTACAATGCCGCACAACATCAACATCGTTCTAAGAGACAAAGGATATTTGCACGTTTGGTGGGTTGTTTGTTACCAGCGAATTGTGAAGTGTGCTACACATTTTATTGTGATCGCCAGGAATATTTTTCCGCAAAAACCTAGTCCATTTTATAGGGAAAATGGAAGAATATGCTAACCATACCACAGTTGCCGCTCCTCAAGCAAGTGATATTTTATCCAATCGTAGCATCATGTTTGTATCGCCTGGCAAATCCCTGCGTCCCCACAGAAATAATAAATCATTCCGATGCAACGAAATGGTGGTAGGTTTGTACAATCTGCATCACCATGCACAACGGAAGTATATAAAGACATTGATAGAATGCATTTACATTAGCACAAAGAGTGAGAGAGACTACAATGACGCTGCTCTATTCTGTCTTATGTGACAATGCTTTGGACGTGCGTCTGACCTCGCACACGCACGCAAGGAACACTTGGTGGTACTGCCGATGGGACGCTGTTCGTGCGTCTGCTTCGAATTGAGACCGCTCAAACGAACAAGGCCTTTCACTCGTGCAAGACAGAACAAGCTTTGTTGTGTACCCGCTATTTATTGTGGCGCTCGCGATGCAGTGCGCGTTATCTAAACCAGCGGCAGCTAATTCGGCTCGGCTCGACGCGCGCACATGAAGGGTCGGCTTCGAGCACGTCTGCCACAACGACACTTGTTCGGTACTACCCGCGTGCGTAAGCGCTGATGGGGAAAACGCCGCTGTTGTGTCGGAATGAGGAATGCGCGGCGGAGGCGGGCTACGACTGACTACAGCTACTGGCGTGGTCTGCTGCGCATGAGCAAATAATGCGAGACGGTGTCGCAGCGCTACCGTCGAGTAAACGCAATCAAGCGAAATGCGCGAGTAATGCGTCGTGCGGCGACCGCGCTCACAGTACTGCACTCTTGGTGGAGGTCATTGCCGCTACGTGTACTCGAGGCGGGTACTGCCAGGGACCATGACAAAGTCAGTTCACTTGCGCATCGAACACTCTCGAGAAGTTGGTTTGCAAAGGTGCCGCGGCTGTGGTAAACATACTAACAGCTATGCGCACGCTGCACCGCTGTTGAGCGCTCAATCGCGGGCTAAGCGCAGTAGGTCGAGTCGACGATCCGTTACCGTCAGTGTCGCTCGACATTCTCGCCCCACAAGCGCAGCCGACGCAGTAACCGCAGTTGACGCAGTATGATCAGATATGGGAGGTGCAGTTGTTATTGGAGCATTATTGGAGTTACGCTTGTTTGGTGTTCGCGCAACTGCCTCGCCGCGCACACCAGACTTATCCAGATGGAGAATCGAACCACACACCAGGTGGCCACCCCGGATGAAGCAAGAGTATACACACCGGCCATGAAAACGTACCTACGTTCAAAAGGTCGCTCGGATAGAATGGACAATCGTCGAGAAGCGCTTGCAACTAAGCCCTTATTAATCCAATCAATTGCGGTCGTCTTATCCTTTGAGGCAGTGTGTATTTATCGTTTACTTTTTAACGTCAATACCGTCGCTGTCACCACAATAGTGGGCCTGATGCAGGCATTTGGGCCACATTTCCAATTCAACATGAACACGACATGTTAAAATGCGAGCAAAAGAGTGTCATTTGTGTATGTTTTTTTTTGTTTTCTGCATTGTTCTCGGTCCACAGGTCGATTCAGAGCCTCTCGTCATGCCTCTCAACAGGTTCTTTATACTACGTCTTATCATGTCAAATGTTTACCGCGTCAAACTGTATCGTGTGTTGTTTTTAGTGTATGGTGTCAAAATGTGTCGTACAGAACTGTGTTTTGACAAAATGTTTCGTGTTAAAGTATACCATGTTAAAAGTGTCGTGTTTAAATGTGTCAAATGAAAATGTGCCGTGTCGGAAAGTATCGTGTCGATGTGGTATGAGCAACACAGATTCGAAATGCTTGCAACATGACCAAATAGCCATCACCACAGTGAACACATCTACCCTCCAACGGCGACCGGCTACCCACCTATAGCACCAGCTCCTTTCGCCCCCCAATTAAACTACCACGTGGCATATCGCCTGCTCGCATGTACGAAACGACTATATAAATATAAAAGCATATGTGCACGTTATCGCCACTTGCACGTAACAACCAAGTGACGAGTGCCCATCATGTGGACTCGGCAGCGGGTGAACGTCAAGTATCATTCGTCTGAGGACAACAGATTCAAGTGAAGAATGTATAAAAGAACGCAACTATCATTTAGTGGCAACCAAAAGTGGTCGGCATTGACTTCGATTTTGCATGTCGGCTGTTTGAAAGCAAATATTTACATCGTAAGGCTGGTAGTGTCAAAGGTGAGGACGCCGTGACGTGTCGTAAACGTTGGTACCACAAGGAAGAGTAGGAAAAAGCACACAGAGAGGAATCATTATATACAGGCACTATTCTCATTTGTCAACACCACAATTAAATAATAACCTGATCAAACAAATAATTGAAGTCTCAAATCAGTTTCGCCGGGTTTTGACTGTCAGAGCCCTTTGAGCCATTCAAACATATTCAAGAAAGACCAACGCAATGGCCAGCAGCACGACAGGCACACGTATGACCGCGCAACAGAAGATGCTCCTGTTCCGGCACCACGCGCTTCATCCCGATCTCCTAGTGCAACAGGGCATTCCAGCGATAGCGAACGGCGAGATCGACGTGGATAGCCTCTATAACATCACCGTCCTCGACGCCATGCGCTGGGCCCAAGCTGCGTGGGCCAAGGTGACTCCAAGAACAGTCTCGAACTGCTGGCGTCACACGGGCATTATCGCTCACGACGTCTTTGAGCTTGTTTCGGGCATTGAGAGACTGAGCATTGCCTCGCTTTCTGTTGAGCAGCTCGCCCAATAAAACCTTTGATTTTCTATGTCTCTATATCTTGTCGAACCTTTCGTATTTTATCAGTTATGCGCTCGCAAAAGTGTTGACTATTGGTAATAATGCCTGTATCGGCAAAAAGCGATAATTGATATTAAATAAAGTGTAACGTCTTTTACTATAACCAACGGCCAAACATCTGTAGAAAATTGATATTAACCAATGGTCAAACATCTCAACAGATACGCGTATTGCGCTACTGAATTTCTGACTGTCGTGTTGCTTCGATTGGTGTATAACGCAACAATGATTAAAAATTTCAACGACGTATTTCATATGATACTTTCGGTTGTTTCATTTACAGGAAAGGGATCGCAGGCTTTCAAGTAGACAACTATATACATAGGTTAATAAGCAAAACGTACTGTAACGGTCCATTTTTGCATTTATAAAAAAGTGAGTCATTCTCTTATGGGTATAGAGCTATATACTGAGTAATGTAACTAGAATAATTTAATTCTTTGACGGACAAGATGGTCTTTACTGCCGCAACAGCGTTCTTTTGACCCTTGAACGGGTCGACGGACACGCGAGGGACGGAATCGTCCCGAAGCGGGCGGTGCCAAATGAACGCCGCCCGCCTAGTGGGCGGCAAATCTACGGCGGCCGCGTAGCGGTCGACGATCATACGGGATCGAGAACAACCCAACATCACTGACGGCCCGCGTAGCGGGCCTGCTCGGCTTGCCACTCATGTTATAATTGACGATTTTGTTTTGTTTCGGCGTCGATATATTTTCATCATTTTGTCGCTGTCAAAATAACTCGTATCGTATATTTGTTTAAAACTGCCGTTGAATGATATGGATGAATATGATCATATGGCTGACACTTATTCTGTAACTTGATTTCAGTATTGTCTAAACCGTACTTTAATGAGACTAAATGAATTATAGCCGATAAAACGATAGAATTATTTGCATGCAGCCAATCACGACGCCAGGGGTAGGGTAAGGCGCTTTAACCTTGCTGCCGACACGTGGCCGACATATCATGTCGGCAGCCATGCCGAGATATGTGGACGGCCATACCAAGACTGAGTCATTCGCGCATTGCACGAATATCTCGCACTCAGCCGACACGAATCTGAACGAAAGTATGAGCCTCCAAGACTTGACGCCTGTCAACTCGCAGCGCGCGCTTGAAACGGCGTTGAACGTCTTCAAGCGCTTCCTGGCGGCTGAAGACACGACTCTCGAGTACGTCCGCGCGACTCTGGTCCGCGACGTCAAGGGTCTCGCGTTCGTCAAGCTCATG